>JAJOZX010012514.1:0-15000 GCA_023014485.1 Bathynomus jamesi
TGGACACTAGTAATGACGAAGTTAAAATTTGTGAACTAACACAATATTATCTATTACTTACGATTATTGCGGAAAAGACTCGCATAAGCATAGCAATAGGTCAGGGAAATTAGTCGAGAATACAAAATACTCATAAACACTAATTAAAAGATAAAGCGTTTAATATTTTGCTCGTGGGAGGTAGATTTTGGTGTGAGTCTTACCTACAATGTTTGCAAATCCGCGTTTAATAAGTAGAGTGGTTTAATACTATCTTATCTTAGAGATCTGCACGCGTCAGAGCAGGTAGACTTTGTGGACTTTGGGACGAACTTCGACAGGAAAGATTTGTTCTTCAGGGACAATGTACATTTAAATGAAGTACTAAGGGCAAGATTAAGGAGACTGTTTAGTAAAAACAAATGAAATATACTAAAAGATAAACGTGACTCGGGGAAACGAAGAAAGTTTACAGGAACACATAGAAACATAATTGAAAAGTTTAGTATATTATTCTTAAACTCACGCAGTCTTAGAAATGAACTAAACGAATTTAAACCGTTGGTTTACAACGAAAACTGATTTATCAGGTCATCCCATAAGTAATGTCGTTTTACGTTTTTTAGATCGGAATTTGAAGGACAAAAAATACTCAATTGAAACTTTTTAATCTAGTATATATTTTCCATCGGAATCAATGACACTCTGCCAACGTCCTACAAGCTTTTCAATGCCATGTTTATAAAATTCAGGCGGTTTTGAGGCAAAAAACGTACAAAGACTGGTGTGCAGGTCATCTAAAGAAGTATACTGTTTCTCATCAAGATAGTTTTGCAGACTCCTGAAGAGAT
Organism: Bathynomus jamesi; assembly: GCA_023014485.1. NCBI lineage: Eukaryota > Metazoa > Arthropoda > Malacostraca > Isopoda > Cirolanidae > Bathynomus > Bathynomus jamesi. The sequence continues at coordinate 831 of JAJOZX010012514.1, forward strand.
GATAATCTGGAGCGCAAGATCTGGAGAATATGGGGGCTGTGGAAGTTTTTCCCACCCAAGCTCCTCAATTTTTGCAGAAGTGATCCGAGCGGTATGAGGACGTGCGTTGTCGTGGTAGAACACAATTCTTTCCGATTAACCAAAGGTGGTCTCTTTTTCTTTTAGTGCAGTGTTCAATCGATCCATTTGTTGACAGTAGACTTGAACTGTGATTGTTTGGTTGTGTGGTAAGGTTTCAAAGTGTATTACACCGCCTTTATCCCCCAACACTAAGCAACACCTTCCGAGATTTGGTTTTGGCTGTGGTGTCGCTGGTTCTCCGCACAAACCCACTGTCGACGGCGCTTAACATTCTGGTACAGTATCCACTTTTCATCACCAGTCACTAAACGGTGCAAAAACGGATCTTGGAGTTCACGGGAATGAAGAGCTGTGCTAATGTTTACCCGCACCCTCAGATTGTCGACCGACAATTCATTTGGCACCCATTTTCCTAACTTAGGCACTTTCTCGAGTTGTTGCAAATGTCGATGGATTGGACGGGGATGAATTGAGTTTCTGGGCCAATTCTTCGACAGTTGTTGAACAGTCTTCTTCAAGTGCGACTAACAGCAGGTCATCATCAAACTCACAGGGCGTCCAGACCGTGCTGCATCTGTCAAACAGCAGTCACCGTTCCTAAACTTTTGAAACCATCTTTGACATTTCCTCACATGCAGAATATCGTTGCCATAAATGTCCTGAATGTTTCGCGTTGCTTCAGTAGCACTATTCCCTTTTTTGAACTCGTAAAGCATTATATGCCTGATATGCTCTTCTGATACCGCCATGTTTATGAGGGGTTCACATAAAGCAAAACACACGTCTTCACTGGTCAAGGTCTGTAAAGCATGTAGCAAACACGATAGATCTCCTCTTAGATATAACCTTCGGAAAATTTATGCTTAAACCGAGTAGTACTAGTTTAAACTTTATCGTAAAAAACGACATTACTTATGGGATGACCTGATAATAACTATAACGAAGACGTACGTCAATACGAATGAAGAAACTTCATAGTTAAATATCAAATAACTGAGTGTAAACGAATTTCCAAAGGTAGCTTGAAATGAATTGGAGGAGGAGTACAAATCTAAAAATTACTTTATCATTATAGTTAGACCACACCTACAGGATGTCCACAATATCTTGTCACCCCCAGTAAAATATTAACGAATTATCGTTTTTTCTTTCAGACCCATTTGAAATGTGTGATAGTAGCAACTATACGATTGAACAACGCATATTGGCTAGTACTTGGGTCCATGAGCCACCACGTAATAGCAAAACCATTGAAAATATTCGTGCAGATTTCCAGGACCGATTCAGTGGTGTAGTTCCTCCAAAAAGGAGCAGCACGATTGAATCGGTCCCGGAAGTCTGCACGAATATTTTCAATGGTTTTATTATATAGGGCATTTTTACCTCTGGCATTTTTCACCGCACACCCTCTTAAGAGTGATTGTAAGGATGACAAAAATAATGCTTTTTCTATGAAAATGATGATAAAATGACGCTTCAGAAGATTTTTAAATAAAGATATAAATTTAATTCTCCTTTAATTTATATGATACGGATAAAGGAATCATTAGAATTTAAGAAGAAATACTGATAAGTGAAAAGTTATCAGATATAGACTACATTACGGAGACTCCTTTAAGGAGAGCACGCAGTACCAGTATCTGTACCCGTACCTGTGACTTTCGACACATTCTCATTCCTTTTCTGTACATCTCTCTAATATCATTCATCTACTCAACCGGTGGATTTTGGAACAATCTTCCTCAATCCATCTTTACTCCTGTATGTGACCCCCAATCTTTCAAACGCAGAGTGTCCAGGCATCTCGAAAACTTCGAATCTTGATTTAGGCTCTCCTCTTCTTCTGTGGAGGGCGTTTTGGCGGGCATTCACCCTTGGCCCCTCCTTCCTCATAAAAGAAAAAAAATAAGGTTGAAAAGAAGCCTCGTGTGTGGACGTTTCAGATAAGCATAATGCTGATAAAATGTAGCATTATTCTGCAGTTATTTACTACTGCTGTTACTGCTACTGCTGCTGCTGCCGCCGATAAAACTATGAGTATGTACTGACAACTATGTGATAACGTACAGTTAATATATGATAGTTTAATGCAATCTTAATTGAATTATTATAGCTACTTTATAATTATACAAATTAGCAGTAAATTATTATAAGCGCGCAGATTTCGATTTAAAATTATTTATTTTAATTGCTTTTTTACAACCTAAAAGATATTAGCGTCAATTTTACTAATTTATTTGGTAATTTCATTTCTACTTCATTTTAGTGAAATTGATCTAACTACTGAATACAGTACTAATCATACTATGTATGTAGCTTCAATTTTGTAAGGTTATCTTCATAGTTTAATGCTATTTACCATCTACTCCTTTACATATTTATTGAATAAGCTGTAAACGTCAAATTTGCTCATAAAACATGAAATACCAAACCACAAAAGTAACATTTGGACGGAATCCTCAAACCGAACAAGTTTCATTGGCAAAATTTTGTTACGTTTCACTAAAATTTTTTTTTTTCGTTTTGTGTGTATGTATGACGGCTTTGATATAAAAGAAAAAATAATATATATATATATATATATTATGCGTGTGTGTATGTGTGTGTGCGCGCGCGCGCGTCATGCTGCTGTGCTTTGAAAATAAAGTCTCATATTTTCTATACAACTAAAATAGATTTTTAAGTTCTTTTTCACATCAACGAACAAAGGGCGAACGATGGCACGTATTGGAATGGACGCATCATACAGTGAAATGCCGTTCACGACAATTACTCATTCAGTTGTTCATTAATTGCAAGTGGCTCTCTGGCACTCAAAGACACCAGTGCCAATTGTTTGGAGAGAGAATCCCCTCAGGTACGTGATGAGGAGATTTAGAGAAGAAAACAGGTGTTTAGTATTGATAAATTTACACACACACACATATATATATATATATATATATATATATATATATACACACGTGTGTGTGTGTGTGTGTGCGCGCACGCGCGCGCGCTCATATATGCTAGTGGGTCGGTGTGCACAAAGTCCTACCAGAATAAAATAAACACCTCTAAAAAATTATTTGAACAACCGATCTTCCATGTAAGACCTGTGTTGACGGTCCAGACAGAACGTGTCGTGCGTCGAAATAGTTTGTAGATTGTGAAAGATCCATCACACGGTCAGTGTTCCTGATATTTGTGCTCGCATTACTGGAAGATAAGAATGCCGAGGTGAGAGAAACAGATAACTCAAAATCAAGTTCGGTCTTACAAATGGGACAGTTTAACATCATCGAGAGATTTTCGTTAGACAAACAAGAAGCCAACTATTGATCATGACAGTTGTCACAAAGATCCTTTTCTCACCATCTCAGTATCCAAGTCATGTATAAGATTCGTAGATTTTGCAAATAATAATATTTTGACTTAAGAAATAGCATAAACTTGGCTATAATTGACGTGTGGCTCATCATAAACTCTCAGTCACAGACGCCACAGTAAAGGGGACCTCAATATGAGTTAAGAAAATGTCGCACCAACTTTTCTTTAGGTCTTTTCTGCTCTTACGAAGCAAGCACTTTAATTAATTTACGTCCAATGGACCACACTGGGTAGAATTGCTAAATAAGCTAGAATTTCGGTCTACAATTGAACCCAATAGTTTATGGACAACGATTTGGATGCGGAAGTACTGGCCTAATATAATTCACTGAGGAATATCTTTACTCTTCTAAATATATTTATCCAGTATTTGTTTCTGTGAATTATCACCCATTGTTCTAACAGGGTGTTCTGCAGTGATATACACGAGTGTGTATGAGGACTGTGCCCTAATGTCACGCCTCCAAAATACTACTTAACCAGAATTGAAGAGAATGGGCTGCAGTTTTTTGCCGCGGATGTAAAACGCCTGCCATGAATATTTTTCAACACGTCTTCTCGGATCTTGATCGTCGAATGTGAAAACGAAGACCTCGCACATGTGTGGTAGTTCCGAATAAAACCTTAACTCGACAATCTTAACTCGACAATCTTAACTCGACAATCTTAACTCGACAATCTTAACTCGACAAATCTTAACTCGACAATTTTAACTCGCAATCTTGACATCGCAGGTCAAGATTCACTGCGTCTTTCTCAGAATTGTCTTTTGTATCTGAATTCCTATATGTGACTACTTCATTTCAGAAAGGAAAAGTTCTAATGTCATTTTCCCTCCCAGTCTGATTAGGATAAGTGCTTCATGCAGCAATTTAAAATCAGTTAATTTTCAACTGAAACACACAATCCCAGCAATAAATTATGTATTTAGTGTGTGTGTGTGTGTGTGTGTGTAATGGCAAACTACATTTATTTATTTTACAAGTTTATTGTGTTGTATGATCATGCCCACTTGTAATTCTTCATTTTCAAATAATTAAGATAAAAGTTGTTTTTTTCACAGTTACGAGTACATTCCAAAACCTAAACTTGATCAGGTCATGGAAAAAAATTTCAACAGTATTTGAATTAATTGGTGAACACACTCGATAAAGAAAAAAAAGACTGGATTCCAAATTCTTTTGCATTTGTATTTCTATAAAATTAATTAGAAAACCAGGTATGGATTATGTGATATCATATAAACATATACAAAAATACTTGGGGAAATATTCCTCTTTCTTTGCTGCTGCTGGTATTTTCCCGAGGTCGTAGAATAGGAGTGGGGCAGTCCCATGAGAATGAAAACAGATATTTCATGAGGTAAAGCGTTCGAAAATGTTATTGAATGCGCTCATGTAGCAATATTTCATTGATGTGTGAAAGTGAATTATTTTTAACATTTCGTACGCAGTATAAGTTTGTATTGGCATTCGTGTACTTTAAATTAACATTTAATGAAGCGAATCCGGTGAAATTTTTTGTAAAAATTTGTGGTACAGTGATTGGTAACACTTTTTGAAAGTTTTGACTGCAGCGGAGTTAAGTTTTGTGAAATATTCAGTCAATCACTGCTTCACTAAATATACAAGATTAATTTTCGCTGGTTGTCATAATCGAAGTGGGAATTTTGAATCTGGGGAAGGGTTTCTCCATGTGGGAAATGGCCAAAAATGGCGTGACGCAATTGCGGGCTCAAGGGGTATTTTCTACGAAAAATTAATCGATTTGAGAACCGCTTTGTTTAGGATTCTCATTCTCGGAATGCTTCAAGCATTTTCATTTGCGGACCGCGGATGAAAGATGAAATGAGACAATGAGTGGGAAGTAATTACGCTAAAATCCAGTGAAGGTAAAGTATAGTTCTGTACAATTAAGAACACAAATCCGATAAATCTTTATCATTAGGACTCTAAACTCATCGATTTAAGTGCTACGAAAGTGTTTCAATAATTTTAACTGACACTCTCGTCTTTAGTTGCCCAGCTAATCTTGTCAATAATCCTCAAATTTCATCGTGTGACTGTCACTCCTTACTCGAAGTTTTTGTTGTTGTTTTTGTTTTATCCGCCCTTTCCTCACGAATGTAACTCACTTCTATATTAGCCATTGAGCGTTATTCTACATGCAACAAAAAAAAAAAGGTTCCAAAACAAAACATCAATTCGAACATTTGTCGTAGTTCTAATGCATTATCTTGTAAATTTAATTTAAAATAAATTTTCATACGAGACCGGACTTACGGGATACCCTGTATATAAGAGCGATCAACATTTGTGATGCATGCAATCTGATATGGACAAAACAAAATTTCACCTTGGAAACAGTTGAAGTATTTCGGTGTTTGATATTTCTTTTCATCTTTTAGTGTTTCGGTATAAAAGATTGTCTTAGAAGAGTTATTCAGAGTTCAATGAAAACTGCCCAATAAAAATAGAGTTTTACGATCTGCTAACAAGACTCGCAAACCTCTTAACTCTTTTTAACTCTTTTTCAATTATTCCATTGAAGCATTAGTTACAAAGAGATTCATCAATGTTGTTATTATACATGGAATGGGCTGGCATGCACGATCCACACTCAAGGATTACACACACACACACACACATATATATATATATATATATATATATATATATAGAGAGAGAGAGAGAGAGAGAGAGAGAGAGAGAGAGAGAGAGAGAGAGAGAGAGAGAAGAGAGGCAAAGAAGTATTGAGGAAAGAAGAATTAAGCCAAAAGCTTTTCTGAAATAAGGGTGTACCATACGAAAGTGTATAGTATTAAATATATGACAATTAAATTAAACCGTACACTTTCTTATGGTAACACCCTGTATTTGTTACAATGTACGAATTCTTTCTCTCTTCTTTTAACTAGAATGTTGTTTGATTTTTCGTGTGTGTCTGTTTCAGAAAGCAATATTGAACCCCGATTTTTTAAGTGACTGCTCTTTTTAATATATTTCACGGTTCGTTTACGTTGCGCGTAAACGAAATTTTGTGTTCGTTCATTTCAGCGTCAAATAAACCAATTAAACGAGCCGATAATAAACCTCAAATCAAAAAATTCTATTCAACAAAAATTTTTGAATGGATATTATTTTAGAATGAGTGTCTGTTGAAGCTCGTCCTTTAGTATATATAGGGAAGGAGTAACGAGTTGGTAATCGCGTTGTAACGTTTGCCCTTTGGGTCTCAAACATGAAATTGGTGTATCATAATAACAGATAAGCGATCTATCTCACATGAAGCGCATTTGAATAATAACGAAAGTTCGTACCTGCTCAAATCTATACAGTTTCCTAGCATTATATATACTGTGTGTGTATATATATATATATGTGGTATTTGTGTGTATGTCTGTATATGTGTATATATATATATACAGTTTATATATGTTGTGTATGCATGTATTATTATTATATGTGTGGTGTGTGCTGTGAAGTTAAACACAATTTTTCCCATAAATTAAATGTTTTATTGCCTGCAGTCATCTTTATTCCGGATTAGACTTTAAAGCGTTAAAGATGAGTTCATTATTTAATGTTAAAAAAAGAAATCGCTAAAGTTTCATCAGTTAACAAAGTTCGCATACACTGTGAACCACACCCATATACTTTAAGACACGTGTCCATCCCAATTTTTGAAGTTGACTGTATATCAGAATGTCGAATTTAAAGCCTGCCAAATACCGCATATATGCATATCACATCTAAACCAATCTACATATAAAACTTAATCGAAGACATTCCTTATCTGGACAAAAAAACGTAATCACGCATTCACGTAATCGCGTAATCACGTTTCATAAACGTTTTAGGATTGAAAAGTAGAGTATCTTTTCACCGGATTTTTTTTTTTTTTTTTTTTTTAATTTAGCCCTAATCATTTTAGATTATATAATATTTAGAAATTCGAGGGTTTAATTTACCTTTTAACGTACATGATCGTGCACAGTTGCGGAAGGAAGTCCGTATAACCAAAAAAAATCCTTACCCTATTATAATTAGTAATTTTTTATAGTCACGATCTTTTTTTCGGGAGAAAAATCAAATTAAAATGACTAATTAGTAATTTTTGCTGGGTTTTTTCGGCGAATTTTTTCCACGGTTGTACATTAGTGTTTATGTACTTAAAGCATGCATGGGAACTAATATTTTAATTGGTTAAACCTGAAAGACAAATGATAAACACAACCGAATATTGATTGAAGGTTAACCCCGCCATTTCTTTACAATAACCATGCGTGTCTTCTGCTTTGATGATGGTCTGACCTGTTCACATTTATGGCTCATATAAACGTAATCAGGTTGCTTAGCACACTAAATAGGTTAAGATACCGATAAATGTAATTTGCGCCATAGATAGGGTCTGTTTTTACTTTAATGGAAGGGATTTCAATGCATGAATGCTTCATGTATGTCAGGTTTACTCCACTGTGATCAGCACACACACACACACACACACACACACACACACACATATATATATAACTATATATAACCGGATATAAACGAAACTAAAGGTAGAAAACAAACAGAAAAGTCAAAGCGAAAGAAAACAAAAGGAAACGTGGAATCCGTCCTCATTATACGAGTGTGAACAAACCTTTTCGTCAGAAGATGAAGAACCGAATCCGCAATAAAGGGACCTCAAACAGCCTTTCTTATCTGTATCAGCATTTGCCATCTCGTCCATAATTCCGAGTCTTTTGTTCACCGAAGCTGCACTTCTCTCTTTCATTCGTTTTTAATGTTCAGTGTTACGCGATCGTAATGTGGCTTTAGTACCACCCCGTTCTATTCAGTCACTCGGAACACAGTCAGAAAAGGCTTGTTTCTTCTCCATTATTTTGACTAAAATCTCTTCTCCGTTGAAAAGGGGCTCGAATACCATTTCTACCTGAGTGTTCTTTCTCGTTCCGACTCGCCGTGTTGACTGTTCACCTTTGACTGCTTAATTGTCAATCGGATGTGTAATGCAAGGTTGAAAGAATTCTGAGTTCGCATTTATATTACCTGTTGCATCACCTGGATTTTTTTTTTTTTTTTATTTATTATTCGCGTATTTCTGTACTTATAATAAGTTCTTACTCATTGGAAATTGGATTTTGAGTAATTATTATTATTATTATTATTATTATTATTATTATTATTATTATTATTATAATATATGTATGTGTGTATATGTGTATGTATGGTCCTACCACAAAAGAATGAGCACACACAACGTTATTTTAAAAACCAATGTTTCTGGTTACAGAGTTTCTCTTGCATCAGAAATACGGACGACTGTGATGATGGAAGACCAATATACTCATTTCGTGGACGGGAAATTTGATCGGCACTCCATTTATTACAATTCTTTGTTTTCTTGCAGTTAATTATCAATTCAGTTAATAACTTGACCCTTTATTCCGTGAGCTTTAAATTTTTCTAACAATCGTTTATGCAGAACTTTTTTTTGAAAATTAAAATATATTATATCTACCGATCTATTATAATCATAAGATACCAATGACGTCATGAAAAATTCTTATAAATTTGTAAAAGAAGATTTATTTCTACAAAACCAATGTTGACTTTGTTTAGTGTTGACTTTGTTTAATGGTGACTTTGTTTAATGGTGACTTTGTTTAATGTTGACTTTGTTTAATGGTGACTTTGTTTAATAAGATTATTGCTTTCAAGATGTTCGACTCTACGATTTAGAATAATTGATTCTAAAAACTTTCCATTAATAGAAGTTACACCAAAAGGCATATAATTTCTCGCTTGTTGCTTAGCCCCCATTTTAAAGAGTGGAGTTACATTAGTTAATTTGAAATCTAAAGAAAAAACCCGCAGTGATAAAGAATTACTAAAAATTTGGGACCACTTGAAGATCAATTATCAAATGATATATTCGTTAAAACTAACGAAAATATCACGACTTAACCTAACCAATCGTCAAGGCCGTACAGCTGACCTAACCGGGCATTCAATTTAATTTATTATTATATTTGGTACTCTAAAGCAAAAAACAAGAATACATGGGGGGGGGGCCCGATCTTCAGGCGATCCAAAATTTGAACTAAAGGATCTAATATTAAATTTGTTAACCCTTTTTAAATGCTTTTGGTGAAAAAGGTTAGGATCTGGCGATTTATTAATGTTTAACTTCTCTATTATATAGTATGGAATCTCTTGAGCGTAAACTATTTTGTCAATACGCAATGGAACCCTATTTACGTCACTGTATACGTCACGAACCTCTCGAATAAGAAACATAAACTCAACTGTAAAAATCGATGTAAGAAAGTTATCTATAATTACAGCTACTTCCTTATAGTTATTTATTAAGTTACTGCTTGAATCGACCAATGATCCAATATTGTTCCTCAAAGAATTTCTATACTAACATAATCGTAAAACTTTCTAAAGTTTTCTTTACATTCATTAGCCACTTGAATTTCAAATTCGCGTTTAGAGGAGAGAGAGAGACAGAGAGAGAGACACACACAGAGAGAGAGAGACACACACACAGAGAGAGAGAGACACACACACACACACACACAGACACACACAGAGAGAGAGACAGAGAGTTACAAGGAGTTACAAGGAAAAGTAGTACCTCAAAAGACCTTGCGGTCCATACCGAGGAGGTACCAATGGCAACGGGTGCAAGGGAAAAATTCATACACCCTCAAATAGTGTGCAAGATTTGGTCTAACCTTTTCTTGAACAGATCCACAGAAGAACTGTTCACAACTTCTGAAGGTAACCTGTTCCACGTGCCACAGATCTTATAGGTAAAGTAATTCCCATCACTAGTCCTAAACCGTTTCAAATCCAACTTCCAGCCATTGTTGTGAGTTTGGTTATCATTTAAACTAAACATGCTTTTAAAATCGACATTGTTGAACCCGCGTAAGAACTTGAAAACCTCGATGAGTTGACCGCGCAGCCTCCGAGTTTCCAGCGAAAACAAATTCAGGGCGAGTAAGCGTCGATTGTAGCCCATATGCCTAACGGAAGGGATTAATTTTGTGGCCCTTGCCTGCACTCGCTCCAGCCTCTCAATATCTTTCCTGAGGGTGGGCGACCAGAACTGCACAGCATAATCCAGGTGCGGCCGAACCAGAGAATTGTACAGAGAGAGCACAATCTCCTTGTTCCAAAATCGAAATTGCCTCCTGATATAACCCAACAGCTTCTGGGCTTTCTTTTCCACCTCTACGCACTGTTTCATAAACTTAAGGTCGCTGCTAATTAGCACACCCAAGTCCTTTTCCAAATCAGTGGCCTCGCTATTACTCCCCAATATCGAGTAGTCCGACTTGGGATTGGCGTAGCCAATGTGCATCACCTTGCATTTACCCAAGTTAAACGGCATTTGCTATTTTTTGGACCACTCTCCTATCCTACGTAGGTCCGCACGCAGTTGCTCGATCGCCTCGGGCGTCCCAACATTGGCCCCAAGCTTGGTGTCATCAGCGAATTTAGCGATCTTACTGACGATGCCAGCGTCGATTTCATTTATGTAAATGATAAACAACAGTGGCCCCAAAACGGAACCCTGATGAACCCCGCTAGTGACCGAGGCGCAACTCGAACGAGCTCCTTTCATTACAACCTTCTGCCGCCTATTCTTCAGCCAATTTTCAATCCAACTACCTACTTCCCCACCGATACCCAGAGCGCGCACTTTGGCCATTAGCCGGCGGTGAGGTACCTTATCAAAGGCTTTCTGAAAGTCGAGATAAAGTATATCAATCGCCCTACTCTTATCATACTCACTCCACATGACGTGGAAAAACTCGAGCAGGTTGGTGAGACACGACCTATGCCTTCTAAACCCATGTTGGGAGTCCCCAAGCATCTTGTAGGAATCCAAGTGGTCAATGATCCTATCCGCTATTATCCCTCTAATAATTTACCTACAACCGAAGTGAGACTAATGGGACGATAGTTCCCTGGACTTTCGTGATCCCCTTTCTTAAAGATAGGGGTCACGTTGGCTTCCCTCCAATCACCAGGCACCTGGCCCGTCTCCAACGATTTGTTGAAGACTGTAGCCAGGTGGGGAGCCACCTGGTCGCGCACTTCCCGCAAGACTCTGGGGAGGAGCTGGTCTGGCCCAGGAGCCTTAAACGCGCTCAGTTTGTCTATTCTATCGGCAACGACTGTCGCGGTACACCGAACACTATCCAGGCCAGCACCTTCGTGCCTGACGCCTGGCTCGGGGATGACGCGGGTGTCCTCCCTAGTGAACACTCCCGCAAAGTACTCATTCAGCACATTAGCGATGTCCGCGTCGGAGGTCAGCAACGCGCCGCTGGGGTCCTTTAACGGGCCTATCATGCTTCTAATGGGCTTTCTACTATTAACATAACTGAAGAACTCTTTAGGGTTCCCCTTGCAGAGGCTTGCCACCCGGAGTTCTTCGTTACGTTTGGCTAGCCTAACGGCCTTCACTTCCCTGCACAGGCGGACATACGCCTCAGTGTTCTCATGGGAACGATTGGCCTTCGCCCTCCTATACGCAGCTTTCCTATTTCGGATAGCCGAAGCGATGTCTCGACTGAACCACTTAGGCTGCGTTGGAGCAGGAGTGACCGGTTTTGAGGGTATGGCAGTAGACTGCAGCACCATAAACTCGTCCCGGAATGCACTCCACACTCCTTCACCATCGCCGCCGACCTCTAACCCCATCTCACCTACGCTATCCCGGAGGCCAACAAAGTCCGTCCGCCGTAGATTGAGCTTAGTGCCTCTCGAGTTACTACGCTTCACCCGAGGGACGCACGCACAGAACCTAATCAGACCGTGATCACTCCCTCCTAACGATTCGTCAACGGTGAGGCCAGTGACCAGGTTGTCTTCGGTCGTGAATACTAAGTCTAGAACGCTTTCGCCTCGTGTAGGCCCATTGACCCACTGAGTCAGGAAGTTCTCATCAGCAAAGTCAATTAGCCTTCTCTCTTTGACATCAGCAGTCCTGTCTTCCCAGTTTATGCCGCGACAGTTGAAGTCTCCTAAAACTACACACACCCTGTCCCCTAGCAGGCTATGGAGTTCGGTGTACAGGGCTGTATCCTCCTCGAGGAGGAGATGCGGAGGTCTGTACACCAAGATTAACCTATAGTTCGTCCCTCCCAGGTTCAGATCGACGCCAAGCAGCTCCCGTTCCGATCGTAACTGGCAGTCAACCGGACTCAACGTGTCCCTCACATATATTAGTAGCCCCCCTCTCCCCATGGGTGCCGTCTTTGTGAAACATTCTCTACCCGGGAATCTCCAACTCCCCAACGTCGTCCCTACGATCAGTATGAATCCAGGACTCGGTGTTAGCAACAATATCCTGGTATTCTGATGCAAAGAGCGCTCGTAGCTCGCAAAATTTATTCCAAATCGACCTAACATTAAAAAACACTGCACGGAGGGAGCCTTCCCTATTCTGACCGCCCCCTAGCACGACCCGTTTCCCGAACAGCCAGGGCTGTCGAGAGAGAGAGAGAGATTTTACCTCAACTCTAATTGAATAGAAGTTTATCCAGTCCAAAATATGAAATTACGTTGTTGGCAAATCATAGACAAATATTGTATTTCGCGACCCGTTACCAATTATATTCAATAACTTATTTATAACTGAACTTAATACAGGGCACAAAATTTTCTAATTCTTGTTTTCTGTCGCATTTCATCCGTATCTTATGCGCGAAAGCATAAATGCCCAATGCACTCATTATGCTCATTCGCATCATTGCGCCACTGAAGAAAAATATCTCATTAATGCGTGTAAATCATCCGTGATTTATTTTAAACACAATTTACCATCACAAAACAATATAAAATTAGATTTATTTTTGTTTTGTAGAAAGCATTTAATCTTATAAAACTGAATGACACCTCATTTATTCTCTGTAGATAAGCAACACGGTTCTAAATATAAATTAGTTCTTATTCATTGTTCAAGAAACTAATAGCAAACATACAGTGTGTATTATATATTGTCAAGAGGCTAATAGCAAGCATATATATATATATATATATATATATATATATATATATATATATATATATATATATATCGCTTATATCTTGAAAGGCCCTAGCAGGAAAAATTGGGAAAAAAACGTTTTTATCGAAAGACTGGTTCGTTTTCGTGTTCTGCACTTTGTCTCAAAAGGGCCTAGTCTCATCCAATCAGAAAGCATTTTTAGCGTTGAGACGAATTTTAAAAGAAAGAAATATATATATATAAATACATATAGCAACAAAACAGTTTTTCTTGTTTCCTGAACAATTGACTTTTTGCGAGCTTAAGGCCTTTCAAGATATAAGCGACGATATATAATAAACATTTATCGAAATTGTTCAGGATTTGTACACTCAGTCATTATATACAGGGTGATTATTTTCCCTGTAAATTTGTAACGATCAGTATGAGCAAGTATTTATCTCATTAATTTATTAAAGTTTTAATTTACTGACGTACTTAAAAGTTTTAAACGTATTTTGTTTTGTGTGTTTATCCAAACAAATTATCATGAACAGTATTCATATATATATATATATATATATATATATTATATATATATATATATATATATATATATATAATATATATACACACGTAATACGCATGCAGTTTCAGATATCAAGTATTTGTTAAAAGAATTTTCCTCCTGGTTCGTAGT
>JAJOZX010012514.1:20000-110349 GCA_023014485.1 Bathynomus jamesi
AATGACCTTGTATTTGTTTCATATCTATACTATAATAAGAGAGCTGTCCGTCCGTCTGTCTGTCTGTCCGTCCGTCCGTCACACTTTCAGAAATTGTGAGAAAAAATTGTGAGAAAAAAATTCAGAATTGTAAAAAAAATTCAGAAATTGTATTACGGGCGGCAATGTGAAGCTCAATATTTCATGACTGTGTTCTTTTCTGTAGTTTAGCAATGGGGGAAGGGTGAGGGTGGGGGAAGGGTGGAGTGGGGGGAAGGGTTGGGGTGGGCGGAAGGGTGGGGGTGGGGGTAATGGGGGATGGGTGTGGTAATGGGGAGGGGTGGGGGTAATGGGGGAGGGGGTTAGCCCCCAAGTTGTATGAATGGGGTGAGGAGGTTTTGGGGATACCAGATTCAGAAATGTTGACACAATGTGAAGCTCAAAATTTTCACGGCTGGGTTCTTTTTTTGTAGTTTAGCCTGTCTAACCGTCAGCGAAGTGACGGGAACTGTACTAGTCTGTTATAATAATAACTTAAGATTAACGTATAGTCGTATACTCTATTTCCACTATTAGTTAATTTGTGTCTTGAACGTGACTTATATATCATGTATTATGAGTTACTGTAATTTATGTAAAACAAATAGTTCAGTTGGCAATATTATTATTACTAGTACAGTTCCCGTCGCTTCGCTGACGGTTAGACAGGCTAAACTACAAAGAAAGAACCCAGCCGTGAAAATTTTGAGCTTCACATTGTGTCAACATTTCTGAATCTGGTATCTCCCAAAACCTCCTCACCCCCATTCATACAACTTGGGGGCTAACACCTTCCCCCATTACCCCCACCCCTCCCCATTACCACACCATCCCCCATTACCCCCACCCCCACCTTTCCCCAACCCCCACCCTTCCCCCAACCCGCACCCTTCCCCCCACCCGCACCCTTCCCCCAACCCCACCCTTCCCACCACCCCAACCATTCCCCCCACCCCCACCCTTCCCCCATTGCTAAACTACAGAAAAGAACACAGTTATGAAAATATTGAGCTTCACATTGCCGCCCGTAATACAATTTCTGAATTTTTTTTACAATTTCTGAATTTTTTTTCTCACAATTTTTTCTCACAATTTCTGAAAGTGTGACGGACGGACAGACAGACAGACAGACGGACGGACAGCTCTCTTATTATACATAGTATAGATTATATTATTATTACTAGTACAGTTCCCGTCACTTCGCTGACGGTTAGACAGGCTAAACTACAAAAAAAGAACCCAGCCGTGAAAATTTTGAGCTTCACATTGTGTCAACATTTCTGAATCTGGTATCTCCCAAAACCTCCTCACCCCCATTCATACAACTTGGGGCTAACCCCCCCCCCTTACCCCCACCCCCACCCTTCCGCCCACCCCAACCCTTCCGCCCACCCCAACCCTTCCCCCCACTCCCACCCTTCCCCCCACCCTCACCCTTCCCCCATTGCTAAACTACAGAAAAGAACACAGTCATGAAAATCTTGAGCTTCACATTGCCGCCCGTAATACAATTTCTGAATTTTTTTTCTCACAATTTTTTCTAACAATTTCTGAAAGTGTGACGGACAGACAGACGGACAGACGGACAGACAGACGGACAGCTCTCTTATTATAGTATAGATTATTATTATTATTATTTTATAAATAAATAAAAATAAATATCTTCATAATAACTTCATGATTTCAATTCATTATCATCATATTTTCAACTATTAATTCATTTATGTATTTGAAATAAATGCTACTTTCCTGTTATCCCGGACCCCAACAATTGGTTCGGTTTAGTCGTGATATTTTTGTTAAAACTAACGAAAATATTACAACTTAACCTAACCAATCATCTATATATATATATATATATATATATATATATAATATATATATATAAAATTTGGTTCTACATATTTAGGACTGTCACATTATGAGTTACAATTTAGGGCAGTAAAAGCGGAAGCGAGGATATCCTGGAGTCCGGGATAACAGGAAAGTACCAAATAAATTAGTGATTCTTATTCATGATTTATTTATTAATAATCTGTATTATAATAAGAGAGCTGTCCGTCCGTCCGTCCGTCCGTCCGTCCGTCACACTTTCAGAAATTGTGAGAAAAAATTGTGAGAAAAAAATTCAGAAATTGTATTACGGGCGAAATGTGAAGCTCAAGATTTTCATGACTGTGTTCTTTTCTGTAGTTTAGCCTGTCTGTTTGTCTGTTTGTGAAATTTATCCCGGGCAGTAATGGGGGAAGGGTGGGGGTGGGGGTAATGGGGGATGGGTGGGGTAATGGGGAGGGGTGGGGGTAATGGGGGAGGGGGTTAGCCCCCAAGTTGCATGAATGGGGGTGAGGAGGTTTTGGGAGATACCAGATTCAGAAATGTTGACACAATGTGAAGCTCAAAATTTT
The DNA here is from genome assembly GCA_023014485.1 of Bathynomus jamesi. Lineage (NCBI taxonomy): Eukaryota > Metazoa > Arthropoda > Malacostraca > Isopoda > Cirolanidae > Bathynomus > Bathynomus jamesi. The sequence continues at coordinate 22,424 of JAJOZX010012514.1, forward strand.
CACGGCTGCGTTCTTTTCTGTAGTTTAGCCTGTCTAACCGTCAGCGAAGCGACGGGAACTGTACTAGTAATAATAATAATAACTATCTGTTTTATCTTCAATTAAGAGCCCATTAAAGCCCAAAACTTAAGGGTCAAATTAAATAAGATGAATAGAAATGAATGAATATATCCTAACTATTAAACAATAAGAACTCAAACTACGGTCATTGCATAATATATATATTAGCGATCCTATGTCTGTATATACTGTATATATATATAGTTATGAATAAAAGTTAAAGAAAAATATGCATTCCAAGTTTAATGCGTAACTTAGATTATAGAATACGAGACAGACTACAAATTAATTACAGCAGACGACAGCAGACGGGCCAGTATTCATTATTTATTGTAGCTTCCCGAGCAACGATCAACCAGACTCTGCTTGTAACACATCTCCATAGGAGCTGCTTGCTATTTTGTATGGACAATAAGCTGGAGGAGGTCCTGGAGGAGGCCTCTTGGTTTCACTTCTAACTACGACATTAAACGTTTGTGGAAATAACTAAATGAGTAATGCAGCGGGAGAAAGAGATAAGCGACAAAATTGGCAAAATGCGTTTTCTGTTTGAAAAGAGCTTATTCTTCCCTCTATCACCTCCAATTAGCAGATATCCCATTTTGTGACTGGAAACATTTCTCCGCGCTTCTTCATCCCCACTCATTGCTGTCTCTGTACAGGGGTCTTGTTCGCCCCTGTATGGAGTATGTTTCTCATGTGTGGGGTGGCTCAACCCACATAGCCATACTTGATCGGGTGGAATCAAAGGCTTTTCGTCTCATCAATTTCCCGCCTCTTACTGATTGTCTTCAATCTCTCTCTCTCTTCACCACAATGATGCCTCACTCTCTCTTTACTATTGCTATTATAACGGACATTGCTCTTCTGAACTCTCTAACTCTCTAACTCTTCATGCCTCCTTCTTTAACACTCTGGACTACTTCTTACGCGTTTCGCGTCAAAACTCTATCCGAACTTGTCCGCGCGCTGGGTATCGGTGGGGAAGTAGGTAGGTGGATTGAAAACTGGCTGAAGAATAGGCGGCAGAGGGTTGTAATTAAAGGGGCTCGTTCGGGTTGAGCCTCGGTCACTAGTGGGGTTCCTCAGGGTTCTGTTTTGGGGCCACTGTTGTTTATCATTTACATAAATGAAATCGACGCTGGCATCGTCAGTAAGATCGCTAAATTCGCTGATGACACCAAGCTTGGGGCCACTGTTGTTTATCATTTACATAAATGAAATCGACGCTGGCATCGTCAGTAAAATCGCTAAATTCGCTGATGACACCAAGCTTAGGGCCAATGTTGGGACGCCCGAAGCGATCGAGCAACTGCATGCGGACCTACGTAGGATAAGAGAGTGGTCCGAAAAATAGCAAATGCCGTTTAACTTGGGTAAATGCAAGATGATGCACATTGGCTACGCCAATCCCAAGTCGGACTACTCGATGTTGGAGAGTAATATCGAGGCGACTGATTTGGAAAAGGACTTGGGTGTGCTAATTAGCAGCGACTTTAAGTTTACGAAACAGTGCGTAGAGGTGGAAAAGAAAGCCCAGAAGCTGTTGGTTATGTCAGGAGACAATTTCAGTTTCGGAACAAGGAGATTGTGCTCTCTCTCTGTACAATTCCCTGATTCGGCCGCACCTGGAGTATGCTGTGCAGTTTCTAGTCGCCCACCCTCAGGAAAGATAGTGAGAGGCTGGAGCGAGTGTAGGCGAGGGCCACAAAGCTAATCCCTTCCGTTAGGCATATGGGCTACAATCGACGCTTACGCGCCCTGGACTTGTTTTCACTGGAAACTCGGAGGCTGCGCGGTCAACTCATCGAGGTTTTCAAGCTCTTACGCCGGTTCAACGATGTCGATTTTAGAAGCATGTTTAGTTTAAATGATAACCAAACTCGCAACAATGGTTGGAAGTTGGATTTGAAACGGTTTAGGACTAGTGTGTGTGGAAATTACTTTACGTATAAGATCTGTGACACGTGGAACAGTTTACCTTCAGAAGTTGTGAACATTTCCTCTGTAGATCATTTCAAGAAAAGGTTAGACCAAATCTTGCACACTATTTGAGTGTGTTGAAAATTTTCCCTGGCACCCGTTGCCATTGGTACCTCCTCGGTATGGGCCGCAAGGCCTTTTGAGGTACTTCTTTTCCTTGTAACTCCTTGTAACCTTGGGTCACTTCTTACGCGAAACGCGTCAAGTTGATTTGGACAAGAGTAAATGCAAAATTTCTGTGAGTATTGTCGTCTTGACGCATGTAGTGAGTCAGCTGTGACGAGGCACAGATCAACTTGACGCGTTTCGCGTAACAAGTGACCCAAGGGTAGGATAGACTTTTGACGCGAAACGCGTAAGAAGTAGTCCAGAGTGTTAAGGAGGGCACAGCGCAACAGACTTTCTGCACTTTCTCCTTCCTTTTCTGTCCAACTCTCTAACGCAAGAGTTAATCGGTATTTTCAATCTTTCATCTACTCAACCGGTCAACTTTGGAACAATCTTCCTCAATCCATCTTTCCTCCTGTCTGTGACATTCCATTTTTCAATCAAACGCAGAGTGTCTAGGCATCTCGAAATCTCTCAGCCTTGATTTTGACTCTCTTCTTCCTCTATGGGTGAGTGTGTGCTTTTGCAGGCATTCGCCTTTGGCCTCTCCTTCGTATATATATATATATATATATATATATATATATATATATATATATATATATATATATATATATATATATATAGATATATATATATATATATATATATATATATATATTATATATATATATATATATTATATATATATAATGGAACGGTAACTAATCTTTTTTTACATTTACACATCAGCAATTGTATGTAGAAATTATTCTCTACAATTAAACAGCTCATTTTCAGTGTTAACAGAATCTCTCTTGTATATTTTTAATTATAAATAACCATTTATATCATAATTTGTACCTTCAAATTGCATGGATGAAGATAGTGTTACACAAGAATATAGGTGTATATTTTAATTCTATTTCAAAAGTCAAAAACATTTCAGATTGTGGGTACTTTTTTTTTCTGGAATGTCTATTCATATACAAAAAGTTCAAAATGTACTGTAGATGTACAGTATATACGAGCATTTAAAAGTTTAAGACATATTAAGTGTTCCCCCCAGATTTGTCTACTCTTACATACTGTATTATGTAAGTAGGTTGATAAGTTCAAAGTTTGTCCATCTGATAACTTTCTTTTTAAGGTAATTTGGCATACCGCTAATTTTAGTGAGGGGCTGAACATTTTTGAACAGAAGTGGGAGGACCTTCATTAAGTATAAAAACAAAACCTCTTACATTTGTGGTACACTGCAAGCAGTACAGTGCTCGATGGCGTTTGGTTCCATGTTACGTGTCAAACTAGGTTAAGGAAAGGTTCCTCTGAGAATTAGGTTCCAAATTGGGGACCGCATAGACACTAACCGGGAACGTATTGCCTGGCTCTCTTTTTTACTTTTGACCCTCGACCTTTGATCCTATATACCAAAAAAGCTATAGTAAAAAGAGAAAGTATACGGTGAATGTTAGCAACCTTTTATTAGTTGGAACCTTAAAAAGTTACCAAAAACCCATTTAGCTGCTTCGACTTGAGGACTTTACGAACTTTCCTGTTTAGGTCTAAATTAAACTTTAATTAAACTTGGGCAAAAGCTTGATCGTGTCATGATGCATGATAGCCAGAGATGTTCTTCATCAGGTTCAGTACTAATTGACTTTTCCACCCCAAAACCCCACCTCATTACGTCTACATCTGAAGTATCTGTTATGTGTCATAATAAAGGACTCCCAAGCCTCATGGAGTCGGAAGACCTTTCGCAAATTTGATTATAAAAATTTTTATCTACAATATTTATCAAATTTTGAATTAAAATGATAAGCGCATATGTTCGCCATTTATACAGGGTGGCGCAAAAGTCTCGCACATTAAGATAAATTATAGTAAAGCGTAAAAATCGCGCACCACAAGGTGAATTACAGTCATTATTCGAGCTGGTGCATTAGCTTTAAAACACTTTCTGGCTTGCTCTACACACGATGTCTGTTAATAGTTAATTACTGTTTATTGGTTGTGTACGATAACGTCCCAGAGACAAAGAACAACTGAAGGAGAAAGTAAGGTTTCAGTGTGCTAAGATCAGCATCAGCGTGTTAAAACGTGTTCAAACATCATGCGTATGGCGAATCGAAAAGTGTTTTCAAGTTAATGATCACCAGTTCGAATACTGACTAATATACCTTGAGGGTGAGCGAATTTTGCGATTTACTGTAATTTATCCTCTGGTGGCGGACTAATATATATATATATATATTATATATACTGTATATAATTTTATTTCTTCAAAATTCTTTCATCATTTTAAGAGTCACTAATTTCATTGATTTAAAATCAGTATCAACGTTGATCAGGTGCTAATTAAACCGCAATAATGTTACATTGACTTCAACACTATTTCAACACTTCCTTACTACAATTCCCGTGTAATAAGTGTAAGCATGGTATCAATTTCAGTGTTCTTTTTTTTTATTACTATTTCCAACTTTTTTACTTTCTTCTTGGGCTAGCCTAGAGTGGATCTTAGGGTCTTTGTTAGTCTGTAACTCTCTGTAACAATCATTCAGAGTCAACACTGATTAATTTGTGATACACCGCCCAACTACACTGCTTTAAATTTTTGTTTCAACTCATTTCAGTGTTGTTTTTATAAATGCATCATAACATTTAACCACTTCTTCTAAATCAGCGTTAACACAACACTACACTGATTAATCTCCTCCACTCAATATATAAACCTAGTAGGAACGTTGGCAGTGTTAAAACATCTCTCTCTCTCTCTCTCTCTCTCTCTCTCTCTATATATATATATATATATATAATATATATATATATATATATATATATTATATATATATATTTTATATATATATATATATATATATAACCTTTGGTTAGCTTCCGCCGGAATTGTTCATTCTGACGAAGGTCAAGCTTTTCACTCCACCTTAGACCTACAGTTTAACGTTGAATCCGAACCACGCCCCATCAGCAGCACAGCGTCTTAACCACTAAGCCACCTAGGGTACCCATTTATCTACCAATCACTTTCTTTATTGTGTGGAAGGATGAACAGCTGGGTTTTGCTGCGCGCCGGCTGCCGTCGGGTCTCGAACCCGGGGCCGATGATTCGTAGTCAGCGACGCTAACCACTACACCACCGAGGCGCATTGTGTGTGTATATATATATATATAAAACCCTCGTCTATACTGTATAGTATAGACGGTGGTGTAGTGGTTAGCATTGCTGACGACGAATCCATTGACCTCGGGTTCGATTCCCGACGAGAGCTGACGGCGCGCAGCTTACCCAGCTGTTTATCCTTCCGATAAAAATAGGTTATAGATAAATGGGTACGGCTGGGTGGCCTAGCAGTAAGAACGCTGGGGTGCTGATCGGGAGGTCGTGAGATCGAATCTGGGAGAAGACTTTGTTATTTCTTACCACCTTGGTTAAGCTGTAGGTTTAAAGGTAGAGCAACAAACTTGACTTTCGTCAAAATAAACAATTCGCGCAGAATCATAACCAAGGTTATATATATATATATATATATATATATATATATATATATATATAGAGAGAGAGAGAGAGAGAGAGAGAGAGAGAGATAGAGTCTATATATATATAATATGTAATATTAGAGACACTGAATATGTTGAAATTCTAATGAGTAAAAGTAGCGAGTTTAGAAATTGTTCAGTGATTTATTTTCAAAGGACGTCTTTATATTTAAAAGTGTGAACGGTCATTTACATCACCAGATACACGAGTAAGAAATAAAAGCAAATTTTGAAGTTTATCTCAAATCGTCTGCGATTTCAGATGGCAATTACTGTAACTACTTACATGTACAGTATATTAAATATGATTAGCACATTATATATATATATATATATATATATATATCAACACAAGTATACAGAAAACCAACTACTACCCAACTCGGTACTCATTTTTTCAGCAATATTCCACTTAGTTTTAAGCTGGCTAGTATTAAAAGTCGTATTTTTAGAGCCTATCACCTTTGTTCAAGTTGGTCTTTATTTGACTTAGAAATTCAGTATCTTAAGAGATTTTTCAACTATAATTTTTATTGTACTTTGACTTTTGAGACTTTAATTTCTAAATTTTTAAATAACCTATATTCACCTAAAATAATTCAGTCCACGGTTCCGAAACAGAAGGTTTATCTTAAGCTTCCATTTTTAGACCAACTAACTTTTCAACTTAATAAAGATGTCCACTTTATTTTGGACAGACATTTCCCTCAATGCGACTTTATAATCATTAATTCTAATTCTAATTCTTTGCAATCCTTTTTTCGCCATAAAGATCACCTCCCCGTGCTTTTGAGATTCTTTGTTATTTATTTATATACATGTGCGACCTGCCAAAGTCGTTATGTGGGGCAGACTGCCCTACAGTTAAAACTTAGGATTTCGAAGCATTTGGGTTTTTCTTATCGAACTTCTCGCCCTCTTTCCACTCCTGAATCCTCTGCTATTCGGCATCATTCAGAGATCCATGACCACCCGTGCCCCCAGGACTCCTTTGCTATTTTGTCGTCTGCTTCTAATTCACTTGATCTTAAAATTTTAGAATCCCTTTTTATCAAGAAATTAAACCCTGAACTAAACGATAGCCTTTCCTCGATAAAATTACATACTTCCTAACCAACCAACACCTTTTTAACGCAACTACCGCACTAACTTAAGTTGTTTTTTCTTTTCTCTCCACTTGTCACTTTTACCATCCAGGTCAGTCCTTTTTACAAAATTTTAAATTTTTTTAAATTTTAAACTTAACATTTTTAAACTTTAATTTTTTGAAATTTTAGTTAGTTTTATTTTTACTTTTTTGTTTTATATTCCAGATAGTTTTTTTTTAACAACTTTTTAACTTTTTTGTATTAGATTTTATTATTGTACAGTTTGACATTTGTATTTACTTTAGTTTTATGATTATTTTTAGATGCTTCTATTTAGTCACTGAAGATGGCCCCTGAGTGGACCGAAACGTTTGGCCAATAAATGTTGAGAGTCGTATCTCTTGTTTTCATATTCATATTGAGGATAAGGTTCCCGAAGAACACTTCTATCGTAACTATATATATATATATATATATATATATATATATATGTGTGTGTGTGTGTGTGTGTGTGTTATCATATTTAAATGGACCTAATGCCGTTCTTGTTGATCAGTTCCACATTCCACAGTCGCTCTGCAGCTTTAATCTCTCTCTCTCTCTCTCTCTCTCTCTCTCTCTCTCATATATATTTTCTTAGTATCATCCTATATATCTATATATATATATGGGTGTAAGTGCTGGTATGAGGACATGTGTGGCGGGTATGTGGGTGGTACATTTATAATTTGATGCTTTCTGGATTATTAGCAAAATTTTGTCTCGCAGAGACATGCCAACCTTGCTCTATACAATGGCACTGGTCGAGTGCCTCGCCCGCGTCCTTCGGATGCCATCGAACCCGCCGCGTATTCTCTTTCCTGGAGCGTCGTATACTCCATCGGGGCCTGATTGTCGCGCTCCAGTCAGGCACTCGGCTGGAAGGCACTGAATGGGGTCCGTTTGAGTCGTGCCTCGGAGACCCGGTCGGGGGCATGGGGGGTCCTCGACGCGACTGCATGGCAACGATCGTGATATTCCTTCTAACGCTCCTTTTCCGACATTGATTTTGGACTCGTTCAGAGATCACTCTTCCTTTTTATTCATCCTATTACGGGTTGCATTCTCTCTCTCTCTCTCTCTCTCTCTCTCTCTCTCTCTCTCTCTCTCTCTCTCTCTCTCTCTCTCTCTCTATTCTATTTTATTTGCGGCGTTTATACTATTATTTCCGTTTCGTCTTTCTTCTTATCTCAAAATGAAACATAAAATAAGCATAAAGTCCTCTTTCGTAATATATATACAGTATGTATATATATATATATATATATATATATATATATATATATATATATATAATATATATATATATATATATAATATATATATATATATATAATATATAGTGTATATATGTATATACACACTCTAACAATGAACTGGGATTGAGCATTGAATATATTTTTTATTTTCACATTTACAATGGCATTCTATGCTTTTCCTATAATTTCGGCTTTCCAAAATGTGGCAACTTCCTGCAACTTCTTAATCACAATATAGCAATAAAGGACTGTTCCTCTATTCTCTCTTTTTCCTCTGTTTGCCCCCCCCCTTTTCCTTCCCCTCCCTCCAACAGGATTTGCATTCATTCCCCCCTCCCCCCTCAGAGGGATAAGTGGAAGTGTATATATATATATATATATATATATATATATATATATATATATATATATATATAAGTATGTAGCTTTACAAACAAAGTACTTCTTGAATTTAAAAAATAAATTACTAATATATACGCGTGTATATATTATATATATATATATATATATATATATATATATATATATGTGTGTGTGTGTGTGTGTGTGTGTATACTTATGGTATGATACAGTACACTCATAGATACAGAAAATAAATACTTTACTCTTTAACAATAAAAGCATCGCTCCATCCATACACAATCATTCAGGGTACGAGCAGCTCGTAGTATCATTGCCAAGTATATGTATTTTAAGGGTTAGCATATACTAAAGAGTTTTTCGCACTGAGAAAAATATTTGCTTGCGACGAATCCAGATGAGTAATCCACGCAACCATCATGCGCTAAATATGCTCATGTTTGCGTAACAAATTAAATGGTTATAGGCTTATAGCGTACTCGTATAATAATGCATGGTTGGATCAACCATTTGGATTGGCTAACACATATGGTTAACCATGTTTGATTGATATAACGCAGTATTGTTATTCTTGCTTCATCAATGGAAACATTATTAGTGCTCTGATACACCATGCATGCATTAATTCAATGAGCAATCTAGTCTTATCCTTTTCCACATGCTCTTGTGTATATATATATATGTATATATATATATATATATATATATATATATATATATATATATATATATATGTGTGTGTGTGTGTGTGTGTGTGTGCGTGCGTGCGTGCGTGCAAGCGTGCGTGTATGCGTATAGCATTCCAACTTTCTGTTGAATTAAAGGCATTTAATCTTGTGTTGCAAAACTAAAACAAAGAATGACTTTTCTTATCTTTATAAAAAGGAATGTTTGATAAAATAATGCTTTCGTTTTGCTTTCAAGAAAGCACTTTAAAGGATCCAGTCAACTATGCAAAAGCTATACGAGTATATATAACATAAGTATAACATAAGCAGGCCCTCTCAGAGGTCCAGAGAGGCCCGGGCCACTTCAGGCTTTTGAGGCCCATAGCTAAACCCAATTATTACTTTCACTGCAAAACATTATATTCAAACCTGAAAGTTTCTAAATTTGAGGACCCCCTTAAGCTTGAGGCCCAGGCCAAATGGCCTTCCTAGCCCCCCCCCCCTCTGATAGGCCCTGAACATAAGTATAACATAAATATAACATAACTTAACATAGCACAAGTATAACTTAACATAATTAAAGAATAAGATACAGTATCATATTCTTTAGCTATGTTAGACTTTCAAACATAATTAAAAATTAAAGGATTAACTTGCATTCATGAAATCTGGCGTGATTACTGTAGAAGATATAAGCCTGCATGTAGAAAAAAACTCGGTATGTTCAGAGTGAACTCCCCTTTGAAAAATTACATGACGAATCCCGACAGTGTAAATTCTTAACGTGGCTTTCAGTTTATATTATCTTTTTCCCAGTATATTTAGTGACACAGCCGTAGACCGAACTGTTTACCTCCGCATCCTTTAAGAACGAACAGTTCGTCCCATTTCTCATGAGCCAAGACGCTGGTATTGATAGTGTTTAATTTCAGTAGGCCACGCAGTATCTTGTACAGCAAATGTCGTTTATACTGTTTGTGTGTATATACAGGGTGGTGCAAAAGTCTGGACCCATAGGCGGTTTATATGGAAAAAAAGTGTGGCCTGCAGGAAGTTTATTATGAAATGAAATTTAATTAATCATACACCAGTGACTAAATTATGTTAAATTTAACGTTCTACGTAGTTCAGAATTTACAATAAGTGTTCGAATTGATGTCCATCTTCTTCCAAACACTTTTCTATTCGGTTGACACAAGAAATTTGCACATTTGTAAGCATAGGCCCTTATGGCTTCAATTTCTGTTGTGATGTTATCCTTTAGCGCTTGTATTGTTCTTGGTTTGTTAACGTAAACCACTGATTTAAAAATCGAAAGATATTTTTTATATAGTAAATTACCTATGGATCCAGACTTTTGCACCACCCTGTATATATTTTTTTGGGTCTGAGAGTCTTCTCTATACGTGCAAGTATCTCCAGCTTCCCGACTGTGGTCTTGCATGATCCAGTCCTCTGTCACCTGACTTCAATCCTTCCGACTTTTTCTATTTTCTCCCAGGACGTTGGGAGTCTTATAAAAACAGTAGTTGAGGGTGAAACCCGCTCCATTTCTATATCGAAACGCCATAATCGAGACCATGATAAGAAATTTAAGAAATTACACTCTTAAACATGTCCTTTGAGAGTACTCTGAAATTTCAAAGGAAATATTAACAAAATTGTCCTTCGAAATATCAAATGACATTTCGTGGTTTTTTTTTTTTTTTTTCAAAGTACATGATTTAAGACGAAAGTGTCCTTTGAGCGGGCTGGGAATTCAGTCGATTTTATTCCAGTTTTAACTATAATAATTAACGGGCAATTTATAGTTCACTTATTACATTAACCAAAAGTGTTTCTTTTTCCTCTGAGTCACTTCAATCGACTCCACTGCCACGTTACCAATCTTGGGAAAATGAGTGATTTACGAAGCTAGCTAATCTTGGAGAAAATGTTTATATATATAGTTGGTATTTCGATGTATGTCTTTCGTCCAAGTGAGGTCACTGAGACGAGCGGTAACACCACCAACCGGGAGAAATAAGTCCCCCTTTAAAAGGAGGACTGGATAAGCCAAACCCAACAATAAAAACTGTAAGTATAGAATGGCAATCCTACATTATTATTATTATTATTATTATTAATAATACAGACAATCAAAGGACATTTGCAGAGTGTAAGAAATTGTAATGCCTGAATTCGTAACATAATTTTGCAATACCTGTAAAGAAAAACTATCAACGTCTTACTGCAATAATCGGGGCCAAGTTTCATGAAATAAGTAGTCCATTGATTTTAAATTTATTTTGCTTGAAAATGTGGCCTAATTAAAAAATCACCCTGTATATATATATATATATATATATATATATATATATACAGTATATATGAGAGAGAGAGAGGAGAGAGAGAGAGAGAGGAGAGAGAGAGAGAGAGAGAGAGAATGTTTATATTTATCATCAAAGATTTTTGTATAAACATATATGATTCTATTCAGTTACTGAAATGCTTAATAAAATTGATACTTCAAAAGGTTGTGTATATAATGAAGGCTTTCTGTCGCTACACACATACACATAATACACACAGATATATTATATGTATTATACACTTGCATAAATTTATATATTCATAATATATGTGGTGTGTGTATACATCTCTAATAATTTAATGATCCTCTTGTGTGGATAAAACCCTTTCATGTTTTTTCTTTCTTCTTCTTTTTGTATCTCCTTGGAAACCACTCATTTTGCGAGGCTCAACTTATTACTTCAATTCCTTTAAATAACGACGTATTTGTGAAAAGTAAATGAAGTCTCTCTAATTATATATTATTCTAGAGTGTGGACTTTGAAGCATATAGGTCCCTATATATTATATATATAATATGCTTTTGTGTGTGTGTGTGTGTATGTGTGTGTGTGTGTGTGTGTGTGTGTGTGTGTGTGTGTATTTGTGTACTTTCGGTTGAGTGTTTGATTTATAAATTAATAAAATTACCTCATTTCAGCTTAGCTAATATGAAAAAAACTTTGAAATTTTAATTTTAATTTATAAATAAAGTTCGCATAAAACGTAATTAACGATCAATTATTAATTAATGTTTTTTAACTATTTTCAAATTGAACGATATCTCGAATGAGTTAATTATTAATTAATAATTCTTGCGTGGAAGCGCGTTCTCAATGAAGTTTCGCAATTAAGTTAATCTTTGCGAGGAAGGAGAACGGCCGCGCAAAAGGAAATTCAATGCCGACAGCCGTAGAAATAAATAATAGCAATTGCTTCGAAGAAAAGCAATGAAAACTATTTCGTCTGTTATCCAATAAGAGTTTAGGATTTGGGAGGGAAAAACTAGCCAATAGGGAATACGAGAAACAGACAGTGACATTCTTCCAATCGTAAATACTGTACGTCTGAATCTTTGGGCGGGTCTTTCTCTGTATTTCAGAATCTCTGCGCAGTATTTATTTTTTCTTTCTAAATTACCCTTTATTCTCGTTAAATACGTTATTCAAATAGAAATAGGTACAAAATGAGATATTTCTACTACGTTGCTTTTAAAATTAACAGTTTAAATCCTCGTACTACATTAAAATTACAGAAATGAAACATATTCTTACATCTGGCATCAATTTCCCCATTGAGCGATTACAATTGTCATGGAATTGAAGAAAAGATGGCGGGCATTTCTAGATATCATATAATGCTAGAAATGTATTTTGGTCAATTACGACTATGTGGTTACTTAACATTATTATCTAATTATAAGATTAAAAGAAAATAAAAGAAATAAAACGCGGAATGGAATAAAAAGCCCTGAAAAGTGCTTGGGAAAAGGTCTTTTCATTTATTGATTTAACCCCGATAGGCTATTGGCTGGGTTGGTATTTCTGTTTCTTTGATTCTTCCCGTATTGAATGCGAGAAATGGCGGATTTTGCAAGTTAAAATACAGATATTGCTATTAAGCGAAATGCAGTTGAAACAAAGCAAAAATTATTAAAAGTATTAAATTTGCATCGCATTTTAGTAGCATTTTGCTATACGTGCTACGAAAGAGATAACTATTCCCTGTTTTTTTGCTCATATAGAAATGGGTAAATATGAGGTAATTACTGTCAATACATAATATACAGAGTATATATAGGCATATATATATATATAAAAACAACATTTTAAGATTAATTTCTGAGACACTTTAGGGCATATTAAATAACATGAAAAGTTTTGTGTCTGTACAGTAATACGTTGTCCTTATTAAATTTTTCGATGAGGTCGTCACGTCACAGGTCGTGTTAGCTAATTCTTTTTCTTTGCCTCGCGTACAGACAGACGCTCGTTCCTTACAATCTTTCGTTGAACTCCAAAATAAGTTTAGATTATGCCAATAAATTAAAATGAATTTTAGATAGAGCGACACAAAACTTTGGCAAACAAAGAACCTAAACGAGATAGAATTGCTTATGCGTGCGTGTGTGTGTGTGTGTGTGTGTGTGTGTTTTGTTTTCGTAATTTTGTGTTTAGATTCAGATATCGTTTGAGTTTATTATTAGGGTTTTATGTATATATTTAATACAGTATATTTTAATTGTGTTTTATTCGCTCTTATATAGATATATATATATATATATATATGAGGAGGGCCTCGCAGGAGTACCTTCTTCCCTAACCTGCATGATAATAAGAGAGAAAAAGTAAAAAGTTTCGGAGTGGAAATTCCAATATATTTTATTCAAAAGTATTAAGAAGACGAGTCGAACAAATCCAAAAGAATCCCAAATTGGATCCAACTTATCCGAAACCCTTCCCATTTAAAGAAGCTTTGGTAGGAGCGATAGAGAAGCTATAGAACCAAGTCATTCATAGCGCTTCCAAACCACTGTAAGTAATGTATTGGTGCGAGAGTTCCCAACTTGAACAATAACCTAATGATCCTATTGGAACGCGAACAGCATCGCGCAGACTTCAGTAATGGTATATCGGATCTTGGAACGTAACCGGCAGAGATCCGACCGATTCCGTGCATGCGGAAGAATCCCGATCCGAAAAGAGTTTAGACAAAGGATTTCCTTCAGGATAAATGAAGATGAAAGAAATGCGGAGAAATGAGGAAGGAGAAAGATGAATGTTTAGACTCTAAATGATTATGAGGAGAATTTGAGGGAGGGAGGGAGGGGGGAGGGGAGAAATGAAAAGGAGGGATAGGGAGACGGGAGCGGCGTTCCCTCGAAGAAGAAGAAGAAGAAGTAGTCGTTGATTTACGTCTTCTGTTTTGCTCGAAGGGAAGATGTCGCTGTTAAGTTTTCTTCTTGCTTTTATTTTTATACTTTTTATACACTTTTTAAGTTTCATTTTTATACAACACAATTTAATATTACATTTTGCATATTTTGCTTCACTGTGTATATATATATACACACAGGGTGGTCCAAAAGTCCTGCCTCATTGGGGTGGGTGGGGGGGAGGGTAATTGCATGGGTGTGTAACTCTACAATTATAATGAGCGTAAAACCTAACCTGTTATAGAATGATTGTATGCATATAATGATTAAGAGAAATTCATTATTATTGAGAACTACTGTAAGTTTCTATGATAGAGCGGTTAATGCACGTTTGTATTTCATACACGTGTAATTTTAGCACAATAATCAATTCGGCTCAATTTCTTTTACCAACTCCATTCAGTCGCTTTGACATTAATGCCCGGTTAGGTAGGCTGTAATAATATATTAACAATCGGTTAAGTTAGGTTAAGATCCGTCCGAATTGGTCAGAAGCCTATAGGGTGAGTTGGTTCTTGGGTTGAAACGACCTTTTACCGTATTAAACATTGTTTAAGATATGAATTTTGGCTTAGATTATAATTAAGTGAAAACACTTTTGAACAATGCATAAAAACTGCAAGATTTTTACATTTCTTTTCACTCGCACTTTATAGGAAAAGTTCTCAAGCACTGTGCACGTATACTTTAGAAGCTAAAATAAAAAAAAAAACACTGAACATACTCTACAAAATAACTAAATAAATAAAGTACTTCAAGAGTACAGTGATAGTAGTTCAAAAGCAGTTGAAGCAGTTATCTTCTTCACAATCGGTTTACCCTCTGAAACTTAAAGAAATATACAAAAGTACATTGCCAGCAATTAAAGAAATCTTTTCATTGTACTCTTAATGTACCTTTGGTCTATAGCAGTGGTACTCATTGGGTGGCTCGCGAGCCAAATATATATAGCGCACTTGGCTCGCGAGCCGCGCAATGAGTACCTTTGGTCTATGGGATTTATTTTTTTAAATAGCTTATAGTCAGAGTATATTTAATTCGTTTTTCACTGTCAATTCTAAAATAAATTTATTTTTTATATGTATATGTTACAGGAAGATTGTGAAACTAGTGATTTCATGAAATCCCTGAAATTTTCAGTAAATTCGCGTAATTTATACCATGATACAAAATTGGCAAAAAGTGGATAATGACCTAACCTAACCTAGGTTAGGTCATTATCCACTTACGCGAATTTACTGAAATTTTCAGAGATTTCATGAAATCACTAGTTTCACAATCTTACTGTAATATATACAGATATTATATAACATGGATAAGTTGCGTATAGAAGACATCCCTAATTAAATCAGTTTTTTTTCTGTATTACATCTAGTATGAGAGATTTTTTATTAGTCTTAGATTGTTTTTACATCTCTAAAAAGAATTTAGGATGTAAATCCTGCACTCATTCTTTAACTTAAGAGGTAATCAATTAAATACATCATCAAGGATTAAAAGAAGTGAATCATCAGTTGGACTTATAAACGTTACCTTCATGAGGTCATCGCCCCGAAATCTCCCGGTTTATAAAAAATAATGATAATAAAGTCTTAAAATGTTTAAGCATTAGATAAATGTAGATTAGTTAGTTAATATTAAATATAAATATATAAATGTTTTAACTCAATAATGATAAATATAATAAAGGATAGAACCAAGGCCGAGTTTCAAACCACTGCAGAAATAAATACGGTATATAGCCTTGGCGGCTATGCCTACAATGCTAATGTGCAGCTTTGCACTTCAACAAAAATAAATGGCAAGTCATCCAAAAACAAGCTTTTCCCGAACGGGGTCCCTCAAGGCTCTGTTCTCTCACCAACACTCTTCAACTTATACATGTATGACATTCCAACACCCATAGATAACAAGCTTACCTTATCATCATATGCAGATGACATCACTCAAACATCCACCCACAACAACATCGACACCGCTACAAATAACCTACTACAAACATACATAAACATTAAACAGTATACAAGACTGGTTCACACACTACAGACTGAAAGTAGCGCCCACAAAATCAACCATCACCTTGCTAACAAGCAACACAAAAGAACACCAGATAACTCCACAGCTTACACTAAACAACACCAACATTCCACACACTCACAGGACCAAAATACTTGGGGTCACATACAACACATCATTATCTTTTGCAAACCACACTCAGGACATTAAAAACAAATGTACTGCAAGACTTAACACGCTTAGGGTACTAACAGGCACAAACTTTGGACACCAGCAGGAAACAACATCACTCATATACAAACAATATATTCGCTCAGTTATGGACTATGCTAGCCCATGCTGGGCACCCATTATCTCAAACACACACATAAACACCTTACAGACAATACAAAGCAACGCACTTCGTATCATTACAGGATGTACTCAAACAACACCAATTGAACACCCGCACACAGAAACAAAAATACTGAAAATTAGGGAACATTTAGACATGAGGGGAACACAATTCATGGCAGCAGCGGCAACTAACCCACAACACCCTTGCCACTACATGTACAATCACGTGTGATAAAAAAGTCTACCATCTTTAAACCATTGGTAGATACTTACGTTAATGAAGATTCAACTGCGGCTCCGCATGCGCATATGCCGAATGCTCACGTCGTACAGAAGAAGGTTCAGAGATTTAAGGAGACTCGCGTACATCCAGCGAGAATTGTATCTTCAGATATGCATTCATTACGCGAGTCTTCGCGTGTGGCAATGGATGCATGCTTAATGAGGTAGTTCTCCGAGATAAAGGGTGGGACCAAAATTTCTGATTTTGTGATATATAATATATATATATATATATATATATATATATATATATATATATAATAGTTAGCGTTGCTGACTACGAATCCATCAGCCCCGGGTTCGAGACCCGGTGACGACAGCCGGCGCGTAGCAAAACCCAGCGTTCATCTTTCCACACAATAAAAGAAAGTGGTTGGTAGATAAATGGGTACCCTGTGTGGCCTAGTAGTTAAGACGCTGGGCTGTGGGGGCGTGGTTCGGATTCCACGTTAAACTGTACGTCTAAGGTGGAGTGAAAAGCTTGATCTTCGTCAGAATGAACAATTCCGGCGGAAGCTAACCAAAGGTTATATGTATGTATGTATGTATGTATGTATATTAGCACATTGCTCATAAGCAAAAGTATAGGAGCCATGCAGTATTTTATTTTTTGGTTTATGAAACCAAACTTTGGATAAACCTGTTAATAATTAATTAATTAATTAATTAATTATAAATAAAATTATTTTGTTGTACCACGCATTGGATAGTTATGAAAAGTTTACCGTTCGTTTTCTAAAAATTTAACAAAAAAAAAAAAGAATAGTTCAATTCCGACATATAATGTAAAATATCAAAGAAGTTGAGGAAAATAAATAAGAAAGGTTAAAATGCAAAAGTTTTCGTACATTTATTTACAAAATTATTTAATACTTTGTGTGTCCACCTTAGGCTTGAAGAATTTAAAAGTTTTATCAGTAGTTGGCTGCTTGTTGATTAGATACTGTTGGCAGTTCTAAATTCTAGACTGTTCTCTCTGAATCTTCGTGGAAGACGGATGACTGCATAAGCCATTAGTAAGCAGTAAATCGTCGTGGTAAAGAGCTGTTTATAGATCTTAAGAGATCCGTTATAGTAAGATAGGAAAAAACTTCGAATTCATTTATGACGGTTGCTGTAGTTATAAAGAAATGTAAGGGCTTTGGAACAAACAAAACTCTACCAAGGTGTGGATGACCTTGCAAGATTTCAGAACGTTCAGCTAGGTAGATTGAAAGAATGACTGCTGCGAATCCATGAGTGACTGCAAGTGATATTTGCCAAACATTAAGACTAGCTAAGATTGATCTCCATCCCTCTACTGTACGTCGTACATTGAGAAAGAATGGTCTGCATGGAAGAGTTGAACGAAGAAAACCTCTGCTACAAAAAGCGCAAAAAAGAAGCTCGTTTAAAGTACGCCAAGAATCATTAAAATAATGGATTTGAATTCTGGGGAAAAGTTCTTTAGACAGACGAGACCAAAATTGAATTACTATTTAAGAACTACGAGCGACGGTATGTTTGGCGAAAATCAAATACTGCATTAGAGGAAAAAATAAACCCTTCCTATGGTTAAACATGGTGGTGGTAGTTTGCTTCTTTGGGAATGCTTTAGTATTTCTGGTCCAGGAAAGCTCGTTGCCATCAATGCAATCTCGAATTCGAAGAAATATCAGGAAATTTTAGAAGAAAATTATCAGTTCGAAAGTTTGAATGGGTCGCAATTGGGTATTGCAATAAAATAGTAATCCAAAACATATAAATGAGAGCACCATGAAATGGCTTCGACAAAAGAATTTCACGCTTCCCGAGTAGCCTAGTCATTTCTTTAATGCTTTACATTATATGTTAGAGTTGAACTAATTTTTTTATTTGTTAAATTCTTCCAAACGAACAGTTTTCATAACTATCCTGTGCAGGGTACAAACGATAAGGGCGAATCTAACTGAAATATTTCTTTGTACGAATACTTACGAGCACCACTGTACGTCCGAAGTGTTTCCTGAAATAGACATGCCAGTTTAGTGTCCTCGATTATAAAGGTAACAAGATGGAATATTTTAATAGTATGTATAGTTAATCAAAAAGCTATCTTAAAATAATTAAATTGAATGAAGCTACATTAGCCAGTGGTGCCCGACTTTTGAGATACCATTGGCTAATGTAGCTTCATTCAATTTAATTATTTTAAGATAGCTTTTTGATTAACTGTACATACTATTAATTTTATTATTCGAACATTATCGAACATATATTGTAATTAAGCATCACTTATAAACCATTTCGACTTGTAAACCTGGTAAATCTGAATAAAGCCTATGGTGCGCGACTTCTGAGACACTCTGTATATAGCCTTTATACATACAGGGCGTCCCCAAAAAATGTATACACACTTTAAATACTTATAAAGGCAGTGTTTATTAAAATACATTTCATTTTCAAAATGTAATAGAATCTACAGACATTATTTAATTGTTTTGTCAACGCCTGTTTTCAAACTGACGTCCGTTCTGGTCCAGGCACTGCTGATAACGCGAAGCAATGGAATCGCAAACATCACGAAACATTTCGTTTGGTATTTGTGTGCATTCTCGTTCAATGGCTGCTCTCAATTCAGCGACTGTTGCAGGTTTTATAGCGTAGACTTTGTCTTTTAAGTATCCCTAAAAAAAAGTCTAGTGGTGTGAGGTCTGGTGAACGCGGAGGGTATTCTACGAAACCCCTTCGTCCAATCCACATCCACATCGTGCCAAGTACCACTCGCAATACTCCACTCTTCGGTCCGGATCATCATCATCTTCATTAATAGCATGGACTAATCTTGGAATGTAACTTTTCCATTGACAGCGCTTCAAAATGCGTTGGACAGACGATTCTGAAATTCCTACCTCACGACTCGCTTGCCGCACAGATTTTCTTGGTTTGGTGATACGTTTCCAGTACTCTTTCTTGCTTTGTGGGGCTTGTCGATGTCCGTGGTCTTCCGGAACGCTTCTTGTGGACATTCTGAACAGTTCCATCGGCTTCAAACTTATCTCTAATTCGAGTGATGGTAAGTCGCGTTGGTGGATCTGTTTGAAACTCCCTCCTAAACTGTCTTTGCACTTCAACTGCGTTTTCACACTTCCAGTAGCATTTTAGAATGAATTTCCTTTGTTCAAAAGCTTAGTCTGACTGCCATTATTAATTCTAATGGGTTTAACTTGGAAAGAAAGAAACATCAATTGAGCTATCAGCTGTTAAAGTGTGTATACATTTTTTTGGGACGCCCTGTATATTCTACCGTAAGAAGTAGTTTTCTTAAATTCTATTCAGTTTGAGTTTACAAATACAATTTTTTTCCGTGTTGAGTCTAGAATATATTGTATATATATATATATATATATTATATATATATATATATATATATATATATATATATATATATATTATATATATATAATAATATATATTATAATATATATTATTATATAAACAAATACAAGCCTGTGTATGGACAGTTTGCGATTGCAGATACGTGTGGTTTTTTGTTCACTTTGTGTAGAGCAGCCGTAGGGTAAATTTGTGCTACCATGGGGTGGAAACACAAAGTTGCGCAACTCGCTCCTGAAGAATCATGCACCAGGACTGATAATGACAGGAGGTGTCTGTAATACAAACTAACGAAAATTGCAATCAATTGAATATGGATATGGATGCTCTTTGGACTGGACTAACGCAGCATTGTTGCTTTCAGTGGTGATGAACCACATACGAAGGCCTCGTCAGTTCTTTGACCCCCACACTGCTTGGCAATGCTGCCGTGCTGGGAGCTGCTCGTACCGTGAAATGGGCGTATGGGCGGAATGGTGCTCCGTGTAAAAAGATATTTAACGCTTCATACCTTTCACGTAAACTATGAATGCATCCATGAATAAATTGGATTATATATACACACAGGGTGTTCTAAAATTACCTAGTAAACTTTTATATATCTGTCGATCAGTAGCCGGACATTTGTGAACAATGTGTTGAAGTTGAAGGAAGACGCTTTGAACATCTAAAATAAACAATTATTGTTGTATTTGAAATAAAATTGTTAAATATCGTATAATTTTTAAGATATTGCGTTCATATAAAAGTTTACTAGGTAATTTTAGAACACCCTATATATATATATATATATATATATATATATATATATAAACTTAACTTTGTCCGCACCTGGCCAAAAACTTATTTTATAAACTAACTTGTCTCTAAAATTTCTCCAATAGAGCAGAACTTTTTTTTTTATTTTTGAAAGAAGTGAGAGAAAGAATAGAAATGGCCTCTTTCACTTCCAAAAAAAACTTTTAAAAACTAAAGAAAGTTTTAAAAGAAAGTAAAAATAAATGTAAAAAAAGGTATAAAAAGAAAGTTCGTTTCTAAGTTTCGAAATAATCCTTAAGTGAAGCAAGGTTAAGTTTTCAAAGTTCGCAACTCTTCAAGCAAAGGTCCATTTCATCGCGTTTTCTTTAGAATTTCAAGTCTGGTTGAAAATGTTTTTTTTTTTTTTTTCTCTCATTATTTCTTTAGTTTCCCATTTACTTTCGTTCGTTTTCTTCCTACTTTTTTTTTTCTTGTTTTCTTGTTTCAAGAATTTTCTTTCGTTTTTCTTTAAGTCCTTCTTTTTCTTTAATTTTTCTTCATTTTTTTCTTGTTTTTCTGATTTAAAAATCTTTATTTTTTTTATTTTTTTTAGTTTACCTTTTCTTTCGTTCGTTTTCTTTTCGCTTTTTCTTGTTTGGAAAATTCGTTTCGTATTTTCTTTATTTGTTTTACTTCTTTTCTTATTCTGTTTTCTTTCTTAATTTAACTTATCTGTTTATTATTTCTTTTTCCTTTTTCGTTTGTACCTAAACATTTTATTCGTAATTGTCTTTACTTTTCTTGTTTTTTATTTTCAACTTTTATCCTTTTATCATATATTGGTCAAGTCTTTCTTTGGTTCTTACGCTTTCTTCTTTCCTCTTTTTGTCTTCGTTTTTCAATGTCTTTCATATACTTTTTTCTTTGGCTTTTTCGGTTTTTTTTTCATTTTTTACTCTAGTTTAATCTTATTTTTCCCGTTTTCTATATTTTCTCAATATCCAAATTTCCTCCTCTCTCTCTCTCTCTCTCGTTACTCTCATTTATCATCTTTTCATTTATCCGTCCTTACTTTTCTTTTCCTGTCCTTATCTTTGTGTATATGCAGTACGATAACGGCAAAGAATAATGACTCGTCCTTGAGAGCATCACTCACTCACCATAAACAATTTGGAACTTCAAAGACGCGACAGAATAAAGCCATAATTTAAACAGAACGTTAAATTAAATTAATATTGTCATGCGTAGAGATGCTTTACTGTAAAGTTGTGTAAGGCTTTTACTTAAACTGTGTATGTAATGATTTAATCTAAAGCCGAAGTACGAAAATATATAGTGTACAGTGAATGTGATCATCACGTCGGAATTGCACGGAATTAAGCCACGTAAATTTGATTCATACAAACTATCAAATTCGTGAAAGATTTGAGTTTATATATATATATTTTACTTTTCTTTCCCCCTTTAATATGAAGGGGGGGGGGGTGTTCTAAGACTAAATAAAATCTCCTGACGGTAGCAGAAAAAAATAATGAAATTACCCATTGTAATGGGTTAAAGTTATATTGTGGCGCAAATTTATTGACACACGGTGAAATATGGTTGGTAAAATATATAGGAGGTAGGGTATATAAATAGTAAGTCAGTATCTATAGGATATATTATACGAAGCTCAAAAAGTTGGAGAAACACCGGAATAAGTAATCTTTATTCGCTGTCTTTACAAACGATATTCATTCATTGTTAGTGAAACTTTTTAAGATTGTAAAGACGCTTCCCTCCTTCACAGTCCTTAAAATAATTAATATCAATAAATTTCACAGTTAGGAGTTGGAAAAGGTGACCTCAAGAATGAAAATGAGATGAAATGCTATTTCCAGATGAGATCCACTTTCTCACCAACCATCAATTTCTAGTTGGCGTTCAAGTTTGTATCTTGGTCTCGGGACTTTTATTGGTAGTTGTTAATTGAATTATTTTGCCTCCTTACTAACATTTTGAGTTATATGGCAGAGGGGACCTTCAGCTTAATGTGGGAGACGAACCACTGGTCGCTATATCATCTGAAGGCGGAAGACAGTCATCCATACAATAAACAGACGCAATATAGACCAATGCACATTCCGTTGATCGTTAATTTCAACGACACTATAGTAACCTAACCTCACTTAACCTAACCTAACCAAGCCTAACCTAACTTACCCTAACTTGATCTAACCCCAAAACAATTGTCAACAGTGTCTTCTCGAGGAAATATCTCTCAGACCAATATCGGTGAACTTTGCTAATCTATACCAAGGAGTGGTGTTGATGATACATCCAGTTACGACATAACCAGATAGGCGTGAAATTCAGACTAAAAGATTAAAAACTAAACTTTTCTTTTTCTCTTATCTTACGTTTGTTTATTAATTTGGTGAACGTATATAAACATCTATAGCAACAATGCTTTGAAATTGCGCAGGCAACCACGTTCCAACAGCGCTCTCAACAAGCACGCGAGAAATGAAAGATCCCCTTGTCATCACCACTCTGCTCGCTTCTGCAGATAAAGCATGATAATCTCGAAGGCAGCTTCTTCATCAGGAGTGACTCCTGCAGAAGCGAACACCCCTCCTGCAGAGTGGTGAGGACATGGGCGACTTTCATTTCTCGCGTGCTGGGGCGAGAACGCTGTTGGTCTGTTGGACGTCTATTGCGGTTTTCTTTTATGTATAGCAACAGATATGAACGCAAACCTGATATTATGCGTAACAATAGGTATATATATATATAATACGCCTCGGTAGTGTAGTAGTTAGCATCGATGACTACGAATCCACATGTTCCGGGTTCGAGACCCGGTGACAGCAGGTGGCGCGCAGCAAACCCAGCTGTTCATTTTTCCACATAATAAAATGGTTGGTAAATAAATGGTACCCTGGGTAGCCTAGTGGTTAAGACGTTGGGCTGCTAATCGGGAGGTCGTGAGATCGAGTCCGGGCGAGGACTTTGTAATTTCTGGCTGCCTGTAGGGCGGCGTGGTTCGGATTCCACGTTAAACTGTGTCTAAGGTGGAGTGACAATGAGAATGAACAATTCGGGCGGAAGCAAAAATAAGGTTAACCAAGGTTTTATATATATATATATATCATACAAACTAGAAATATAAAACAATTCTAATGCTAAGCTGTTAAGCGTTCTGTTGCTCTGAAAACTTAAATGATTTCCTTAATATTATAGGCGAAGACAATCCATCATTTTTACACAAATTAACCTAACTACACACCATTCCACTTTCTCCCCTACATAATACATCTCACCCCCCACCTCTCTGCCCCTTATTAAAAAAGGGTTATTACTGTAATAGAGAGAGAGAGAGAGAGAGAGAGAGAGAGAGAGAGGGTACATAGCTACAGTCGAGGAGCTACGGAGAGTTGTATAAGGAGTGCGATGGACGTGGAGGGATGTTCCTAATGGCCAAAGTTTTAATGCATTTAGACGCTTAAAACCTCAGAGAAATCTCGCCTCAATTCCCAGCAGTCAGAACTGAGACCTCAGACTTAGTCTCAGACTTAGTCTCGGATTCTGAAATTCCCATTCCAATTTTAAAAATAGGAATAACGCTTACACCGAAGAAAAATGAGATCTAGATGAAATATGGAAGCGTGCTTGGGGGAGAGCAGAGTGTAGTAGAGATTAGTTTACTTTAATAAGGGAAGCGAATGACGTGTATATATATATATATATATATATATATATATATATATATATATATATATATATATATATATATATAAACGTGTGATAAACATTTTTTTTATGCAGGAAGAGGGGCCAAGGGCGAATGCCCGCATATATATATATAATTAAGTTGTAGGTCTAAGGTGGGGCAACAAATTTGACCTTCGTCAGAATGAACAATTCGGGTGGAAGAAAAGTAAATCAGGGTTACCAAGTATATAGGCTATATATAATATAAAAAATAGGAAATAGATGACTTCCCTGTATAGGAAACTGAAACAAGTCCAAGGAATATCAACATCATAATCGAAGGTGTGTGTGTGTGTGTGTGTGTGTGTGTGTGTGTGTGTGTACTTATATATACTGTACATAGCTCAGAAATGGAGTTTCCCCTATTACTATTCATTATATACTTAAATGATATAGGTAGTTTTATAGGTACTCAGTAATGACACAGTTGGTCTTTTGCTGATGGTACAAAAAATTCGCCAACAGGTTATAGACCGGATGTGTTTTAAAAATCATGCATCCGAACAGATACACGGGGCTAGACTTTAAGAAGACAACAATATGAAATCTAATACCGAAAATTTTCAACTTTTAAGATATGAAAATATGAAGAATTAAAAGAAAAATTAACTTCAATATTTAGAAAAAGGGTAAAAAAAATTGAAAACGAAAAGATTTGGGGGCAACTGTGGTTCATGATGCAAAATTTGAGGCACACTCTAAGACAGCAGTAAATAAAATGGATAAAGATAAGGATAAGAATAAGGAATAAGAGAAAGGACCTTTTAGTAAAGCTATAAAGAAGTAAAGCTCCCTTTTAAAAAAAAATAAAAATATGTAATGAAAGTGTAAAATTGTTTATTTCTTAAGTCTCCCTACAATTATACAGAAAAGAAAGTCATTTAACTACGAGGAGAGCAAAGACATTTCATGATGACGCTACAGATATCTTAAAAGAACTAAATCGGAAAGGTCACGTAACTTAAAACTTCTCCTTAGGAAACAATTAAAGAAAATGATTGAGGAAATGGTATCTAATTTCGTCTCATATAACTACACAATAACAGTTTCCATACCCTGGACGAGGAGGAGGAGAAGGAGAATAGCTGAAGGAGGCTAGTTCTGTCTGCAGTCAGAAGAAAGAAAGAAAGCAAGAAAGAGCACGCCAATGATGTCAACGTGGACATCTTCATAAGAGAACGAGATATACCTGGCTCGGAGTAATTCCAGATGAGACGGCTGCGCCTCGTTCTATCATATATATATATATATATATATATATATATACAGGGTGTACATAAAGTCAGGATCTATTTTTGTGAAGCACTTGGAAATTATATGGAATTCAATCATAAAATGATAAAGTGGTAACATTTATTAAATAATTAAGAGTAGGATTCGACGTGACGCCCATCAGTATCCCTGCACAGCTCAAATCGTTCCGCAGCATTTCTAACACATTCTGGAGCATTTGCGGGGTTATGTTATCTGCAGCAGTTCGTATACGTGTACGTAAGTTTTCAAGACTCGTAATCTTCGTCTGATAGACGTGCGATTTGATAAAGCCCCATGCAAAGAAATCTAAAGGGGTTAAATCTGATGATCTCGCTGGCCAAGGTCTGTTGCTTCCGCGTCCGATCCAGCGATTTGGAAAACGTCCATTTAGATAACCCTGAACAATTTTGGCATAGTGATAAGGAGCACCATCATGTTGATAGACGACGGTACTAACAATCCTATCCCCAATCAGCTGAGGTTCAAGGAATTGCTGCAACATGTCCAGATAAATAAGCCCCGTAACTGTAGCTTCAGCAAAGAAAAAAGGACCATAAACCTTAGATTTTGTTAAACCCATCCAGACATTAACTTTAGGTGAGTCTCTTCCCAATTTTGGACGAAATCATTCGGTCTTTCATCTGCCCAAATTCGACAGTTATGGCGATTTACTTTTCCACACGTATGGAAAGTGGCTTCATCACTAAGAGAATGTTGTCCATTAAATTATCACTCCAGATTTGTTCTACGAGATCAGCACACACAGCACTTCGTCGAGGGAAATCTTCCTCATGTAAATCATGTAAAACCTGCAAATGATAGCTTTTCTTCTGCAAATTAACTTTCAGAATTTTGTGCACAGATGACGTCGGGAGGCCGAGTCTGTGTGATGCAGCACGAACGGACGTACGTGGCTCCTCAGTGATAATTCCGCGTACTGCATTCACGGTAAGATCTGACATACACGGTCGTCCTGATCTTGCTTCATCATTTACAGATCCCGTTCGTTTAAATTTGTTCACCAATTTTCGTATTGTCTTGTCTATTGGCCCCGGCTTATGAAATCTCCTTCTAAACTTCTCTCTGATGTCAGTGTATTTCTTTCCCTCGATTCGCCAAATTACTATTGCCACACGCTCTTCTGTATTCATTCTAAGGGCTTCTGAAAAGAAAAAATGAAAAAATAATTATTTCACAAAAATAGATCCTGACTTTATGTACACCCTGTATATAAATTATTTCACGAAAGCAACACGTGAATAATATTTTTGATGAAAATAACCACGAAGGAAAATAAAACAGGAAATAGCCTAGTGCTCAAGCGCTTTCGTGTTTTATTTTCCTTCGTGTGGTTATTTTCCTCATATATATATATATATATATATATATATATATATAAAATCCCTTTTGAGCCCGAAAATCTAATTGATCTTACTTTAAACCAGATGATACAGAGAGGGTGATTGGGGAGGATGAGAACAAAACTGGAGGCTAATTCATGCTTGGGGTGCATTTTCATTAAAAAGTTTAGAAATGAGGTATCACAACTACTTTTTTCATATGAAAAAAATACTTTATAAACGCAAAAAAGGTGGTAAATCACGACAAAAACAATAGACAGTGGCGTTAAGCTAATCCAAACCACATAACCAAACCAAATGTCTTAAGAGACGGCGATATGCAATTGATACAAATCGCAAATAAGCTTTTTTATATGTTAAAAAAAACTATAGGTTTAACATACGATACAAGATTGTCGCTGTTGCCAACTTTTGGTCCATCTAATTTTAAAAACTGACCTAAAAAATTTACATAGAGTTACTTTCTCGCTTGAACGGCACATTCTATCAACATAAAATCACACGCGATTTCTGTCGTCACGACCAAAGTCGTGAGTCGTGAGTCGCAAGACGATCCTGTATGCGGCCGGCTTTAGTAGGTTTACTATAGAATATTTGAATGAATAATATTCTCTAATTTTATAGAGATACTTTGTATATATTCTTTAAAAATGCACATTGCTATTCTTCTTAAATTTCAGTATGATCATTTATCTTTGAATTTCTGATTTTTACTCTTTTATTTGTACGCGAAGATGTAAGTGACGGCGGATGGTCCTTCATTTGGCTTTTAATTCAGGATTCTGTACTTTGCGTACAAGGACATGACGTGGCTTCCTTTGTATCTTCTCAATACTGTTAAGTACGTCTCTCCTCCTCAGCGGTTCTTCCGTGCGTGGAACTTCACTCTCCACGCAGCTCTTTATTTTTTAATTAACATCTTGATTCGTCTATTCAGGCGAACCAGAGTTGCACCAATTCATTAAACTTGAACTTAATTAGTATGGAATAGTGTGACGCACAAAAGGACTTGGTTTTAGATAAAACTTTACAAATTTAGCTAAAACAAAAAATATTGTAATCAGTATGTATTTGGAACGTCATTATTTACATACACACACACACACACACACACACACACACACACACACACACACACACGTACGTATATACAAGGTGTCTTAGAAGTCTGGACTCATAGGGAAAATAGACATTATATTTTTAAAGTGAAACAAACACATTTCTGATGTCAGTTTTACATATTTCAGGAAAGGAAATACCCTGATGGCTCAGTACAGTACACCAATCAAGAGAAGGTGGAACTGGTATTGCTACGTGTTTCCTGAAAAAGCCAGGGGGAGGCATGTTCATGAAATAACTGACATGCCTCCCTCTGGCTTTTTACGGAAACATGTAGCAATACCAGTTCCACCTTCTCTTGAGTGGTATACTGAGCCATCAGGGTATTTTCTTTCCTGAAATATGCAAAACTAACATTAGAGATATGTTTGTTTCACTTTAAAAATATAATGTCTATTTTCCCTATGAGTCCCACCCTATATATATATATATATATATGTAAAAGTTGCATGTACGTGAGTGTGTGTTGTGTGTGTGTGTGTGTGTGTGTGTATGTGTGTGTGTGTATGTGGTGTGTGTAGATTATTTTATAAAAACGATTTTTTTTTTGTTGAGAGTACATTCTCACTTCTCAAATTATACTGTAAACATCTTCGTCTTATTCAAACAAAAGGTCTAAAAACACGCTTCCTTCTTCTTATACGAAACAAACAAAACCCCTAAAAATGTTGTAACTATTTCGAACAATACCATCGTTTCGTTACAACATTTATCCGTTTCACCTTAAGTTCCATTCACAAATCGATCGAAAGCATTATTACATTTTGACACTGAAAGAGCAGAGTACGTAATCCACCCAATTTCAGCCTTATCCTCGAGTGATATTCATAATCGCCTGAAGGAAAGTATCCCAAACATCCTCTTACGTAATCATAAAGCAGGTATTTGCTTAAATCTTCACAAAATATACTTTTTTCCCCATCACTGTAGATATATATATGCGTGTGTGTGTGTGTGTGTGTGTGTGTGTGTGTGTGTACAGTATATACTTTTTACAGTCTTACATTATTAAACTAAATTATTACAGTATTACAGTAAAATATATGAAGCATATGTGTATAATATAAATGTTATTGGAACACTAAAAGGCAAAAATTGCAACTATACTACTACTAATAAAAAGAAGCAGAAGCAGAGGAAGACGAGGAAAAAGTTGTTGGTCCCCAGTGTTTTTCCTATTAAAACTACATTAAGTTGAAGCTCGTTTATTTTACTTTCCTTCTACAGTATGTGTAATTTCTTACACACGAAAAGCATCTCACTAATTACGTCCAAAATAAGACTTTGTGATAAATACATTAAGGCTTTTCTCTAATAATTGGCCACATGGGTTCGAATCCCTTTAAAAATGGCTCCCTCGTCGCCTCAATATTCTAATGAGGGCGAATAGAGCAGGCTCGAATTATAACTTGAGTTTACAACAAAAATGTTTGGCAAGAATTAATATATATATATATATATATATATACCTTTGGTTAGCTTCCGCCCGAATTGTTCATTCTAACGAAGGTCAAGCTTTTCACTCCACCTTAGACCTACAGTTTAAGGTGGAATCCGAACCACGTCCCATCGTCTTAACCACTAGGCCACCCAGTGTACCCATTTATCTACCAACCACTTTCTTTATTGTGTGGAAGGATGAACAGCTGGGTTTTGGTGCGCACCGGCTGCCGTCACCGGGTCTCGATCCTGGGGCCGATGGATTCGTAGTCAGCGACGCTAACCACTACACCACCGAGGGGGGCAGGGACAATTCGACGTGGCCGACTCGATGCGACCCAACTCGATGTGGCCGACTCGATGTCAGGACAACTCGATGTCAAGCCAAGTCGATGCCAGGCCAAGTCGATTTCATTTTCTTTATATATTTAATGTAGGTTAACTGAATGCCCGGTTAGGTCAACTGTACGCCCTTGACGATTGGTTAGGTAAGTTGTGATATTTTCGTTAAAACTAACGAAAATATCCCTTAGGATATCACATCGATTATCCTGACATCGAGTCTGCCACATCGAGTTGGGTCGCATCGAGTCGGCCACATCGAATCGTACCCAACCCCCACCGAGGCGCGCATATATATATATATATATATATATATATAATATATATAAAGGCATATTACATAGGTATAATTTTCGTATTATATGTAGATATGGTGACTAAATTCTCTTAAGTTCTAAATCCTTCTTCCACCACGCACCCATTTTCCTTTACCCCCTCCGAACAAAGTGGAGGGTATTTTTTATTAACCTTTTTACTCGTGTTGCATCCACAAACCAAATTGCATCCTTAAAACTGCACTTAAATAAAATATTTATGATTGTAACTCATTCCAATATACAATATTTCATGTGAGGCAGAAAGACACTAAATGTTGGCATGCCCGCAATGTTCATAATGTTGGCTCGCCTCTTCTGTGGAAAAATGTCTTCCACACATATATATATATATATATATATATATATATATATATATATATATATATATATATATATATATATATATACTGTATATGTAGTTTTGAAGCGTGAATAGTTACGTACAGAGGTATAAAAATATGATTTATGTCCATCATTACAATTTGACAATTTCTTTAAAAAAAAAAAAAAAAAAAAAAAATTGGGGGCCCCAAGTTTTTACGTGAGACTCGTTTAATTGATCTGTCCTTAACTTTCTTAGTAATGTAATTTAAGGTTATATCTATCTATTAATGAACCGAATTCCCTTTTCATTATCGTCCCTGTATCCTTCTTTAAAACTTTCAAAAGCTTTCGGGTCAATCTCAAAGTCCACAGTTTATTCGCTTCACCGAACAGTGTGACCAATCCACTGGACGATTCATTATCACACCCGCTGCGCCCTCTATTGTTTGACGTGAGAATTAACAGAATCGTGACGTCATGGAACAAAAGCGCTCGCAGTGGTAGGTCTCATTTTCAATGCCAAAGATTCCTATATTTTTTATTTGCCTTTTTATTTTAGTTTCTTTTGATAAAAGGATCTCTTAAACACTCGGTTTGTTTATGAATTATTGCTGACTGACCGGACAAGCTGTTAAGGAATTCTTAATTATATTTCAGAGTAGTTAGTTGGTGTTCACGGTGGATTTTCAAACACAAATGGGCAAGATAAAAGGAACGGCTAAACGGCTTGATTGCATTTTCAATGTATGGATATATTTTTCAATTTCATTGACATTTAAAATTCTGCAACACACACACACACACACACACATATATATATATATATAATATATATATATGGGTTTTTTAATATTATCTATTTTCATAAAATATTTCAAATTAACATACCAAAGTCCAGTATATATAACTACAAATAATATATTAACTTTATACTATAAAGTTACTTTCCACTACTCATCTTATTATTACAATACTACTACCAATAAAATAGTAATACTATACTACTAACAAGTAATAATAATAATAATAATAATAACAATAATGTACAATAACAATATAAATATATATATATTATATATTATATATATATATATAATATATATATATATATATATATAAATGAAATAATTCTATATCTTCTATATACAAATAACAGCTAAAGACATATAAGAACAAGATAGATTCTCGTGGCGACCCGAGCGGTTACCCCAAACAGTAATTTATCTTAGCGGATGCGTATGCCTTTTAAGGAAATCAGCGGGGTGCCCTCAGTAGAAATCTGGCACCTAATTTGTTTGGACATTCTTATACGCGTCCTTTTGTTATATCGCCACCTTGGCTTATATGCGATCTCACACTCCAAGTTATAAGATCCTCGCACACTTTCATTTATCATTCATTCAAGCAGTCACCTTTGGAACAATTTATAATGATTGGATGGACGAGTGCATGATGATTTTAACATTTTTATATATATATAATATATATATATATATATATAACTTTAATTGTGTGTGTGTGTGTGTGTGTGTGTGTAAGTATGTAAATGAGGAATTTGTCATAAAATATATCCTAATACATTCTACATATAATGTGTAGTTTTAATAAACTACAGGAAAAAAAATTCGGGAGAAATTAAGGTTTGAGAAACGCATTAGAAAAAAATTGAAATGAATAGAGGAGAGAAACAGCTATGACTAAAATTAAAAGAAAAATAGCGTACGTTAAATGTATACGAAATATATCTAACCTTACGAGAATATCTCTTCACCCCTTAGCCTTTGGAGGTCATTGGCGGGAGTCATAATTTTTATTCTAACATGAAATGTTAGAATTTGTATAATGCTTCGCATTAAGTCGTATTGTGGCCGCCTTTTCGCTTCACCAAAATTAACAACACTTTGTCCGGTTAGCATTTATGATGGCGCTTATATACATTATCCGACTTCGTGATAAACTGCGTATATAGCATTCCGTATACCCCATAAAAAGACAAAGGAAAACTTCCTTAATATTTAAGTGACATCTCATCTACCACCAAATTATACGATGTAGTTCTTCGCTATCATAAGAAAATATTGCGTTTTAATAATATACATTAAATTTAATTTTTAAGAAAAGGAAAAACTTATAAATCGTCGAGTTCGTCTTTCGTTAAAAATAGAATTTAATTTACTTCATTAGAAGGGTACTATTTTCGTACGATGCCAAACAAATAATTACACTGTAATTTGTAGTAATAGGAAAACAATTTTAGTTTTTACGGTGTAAAAGATATATTTAATTTACTTTTTGAACTCTGTTGATTGCTGATATATGATCGACAGCTCATAGTTACGGATAGTATATTAAAAATTAAAGGTTTAGAAAGTGTTATAGAGACCGTGATATTACATATTTATACGAGGGTGATTCAATAAGTATCCGCACTTTTTATTTTTACAATTTTATTTTCACATCTGATAGATTATAAACATATCACTTCTCAACATAGTCTCCCTGTTTCTCAATACACTTAGTCCAGCGATCTACGAGCTTCCTAATGCCATCACAAAAGAATGTTTTTGGCTGTGTGCGTAGCCAGTCATGCACCGCCTCCTTCGGGTCATCATCGCCTTGGAATCGTTGACCTCTCAAAGCGTCTTTTAGTGGTCCAAACGGGTAAAAATCCGAAGGTGCCAGGTCTGGACTGTAGGCTGGATGGTCGAGAACTTCAAATTTAAGTTCTTGAAGGCATTTTCTAGTCTGTGCAGCGGTATGAGGGCCCGTATTGTCCTGTAACAGAATAACACTTTCCGACAATCTCCCTCTCCGTTTTGTGCGAATTGCTCGCTTTAACTCATTCCGAAGCATGTCAGAATACGATGCACTTGTTACTATAGTTCCACGCTCTAGATAATGTTCAAGGATAGGGCATCGTGTATCCCAAAACAGTGTTAGCGTAACTTTACCTGCTGACGGCTGCGCTTTGAACTTCCTTGCAACGGGAAGGTGTTATTCCGTTACACGACAATGCGCGCCCTCATACGCTGCACAGACTAGAAAATGCCTTCATGAACTTAAATTTGAAGTTCTCGACCATCCAGCCTACAGTCCAGACCTGGCACCTTCGGATTTTTACCCGTTTGGACCACTAAAAGACGCTTTGAGAGGTCAGCGATCCCAAGGCGATGATGACCTGAAGGAGGCTGTGCATGACTGGCTACGCACACAGCCAAAAACATTCTTTTGTGATGGTATTAGGAAGCTTGTAGATCGCTGGACTAAGTGTATTAAGAAACAGGGAGACTATGTTGAGAAGTGATGTGTTTATAATCTATCAGATGTGAAAATAAAAAGTGCGGATACTTATTGAATTACCCTCGTATATCTGTTGTTATTTAAAAAATATAATTTCAGTTCCTATTCAATATCTGTACCGTTTAACCGAAAAAAATCTACATTCTACTCTTTTATATGACCGTTATGATAAAAACACGCGCATTTGTTTCATATTTATAGTTAATACTATTATTATTGGGTGCGTACTTTCCCCATATACCCATTAACAATTGAAAACATTTGACTAGAAAGGTTAACAACTAACGATTGATTATTTATTCTAGTTTTAACAATTTAGAATTTTTTTCCTTATTTTATTTCGCTTTACACGTTTTAAAATCTCTCATAGGTTACATGTTTTTCTTTCCTGAATCACCTTAACGCGATTTTGTATATTATTTTTGCTGACTTTAGAGTTATGAATACTGGCATGTTCTAAGATTTGCCAAGAGGGTTCCATTTGTCAAATTAAAATCCTTATCTATAGCTTGGAAAATTTTATTTTGTTTCATTTTTAAATATTAATTTGTTGCCACATACTAACAAGTCGCTCATAGCTACAACAAAAATGCTTATAATTTCAAGACTGCCGTAATGAGTAGAACTTTTAAAGTTATTAACGGCAATCTCTTGTTTGGAAAATCTAATCTAGTTGAGTTTATTAATGTACAAGTGTAATACTTAAACCGCAGTCACAAAACAATATTGTCAATTTAACAAGGATAATATGGTTATATATCCTGTGACAAAGCCATCTTTGTCAATTCTCTTACGAATGTTCCTCTGATAATATAAGACTCAAGGTTTTGTTAGTGACTACAGTATAACATTCGACACTGAAGGACGATGAATTTGAAATACATAAGGAGCAAAATGAAAATGAAAACATAAAACTGATCCTAACAAATATACACTGTTCAAAACCGAATCGGTTATTAAATAAAGTTTTATACCTGAAAATATTTATGGAAGAAACAAGGGTGGACGTCACTTGCCGCCCTGAAACATATCTTAAAGACTGCCAAGTAAAGTGCTAAAACTGCGATCAATGCGTTGATAAGAAAGACATACAAATCGATGACTATAATATACTACGAGCCGACAGAACAGAAATACGAAGTGGAGGATGTCCTTGTATACATGTATGAGAACTGTATTGCACAATTGATAGTAAGTAAATGAAACAGCTACGTAGAACTTTCAGCAGTAGAAATTGAAAACTAAACTTTATCTACAGTAATGGTTATCTAATACTCCACCTTTAAAATTCGTTGATACCATTATTGAGATCAGAAACCTGATCAAATCTTTAAACTCCCAACACCCAATATTACACTTTGAGGAGATTTCAACTTCCCATTTGTCAAATTCAAGAGGATAGCTATGTAGTATATGTATATAAAGGGGACGCAAGAAAAAGCCAGGAACAGAAAAGTTACTGATAGCTCTAGCAAATGAATTTATGTTAGCAGAAAAACTAACATAAAACTAGAAAAATTAACTGCTTTCATGGATCTAGTGTTCACAAACAACAAGAACTTAATTAATGGCATAAAACTAGCCCCAACTATTATATCAGACTACAAACTTATTGAAATGTCAACCAATATGACGACAACTTTGAAAGAAAAACACGCTATCCAAAGAAGCAAATTTGAAATTTTAACCTAAACTTCAAGACTACAAATTAGGAAGATGTCGAGTCAAACATGGCAAAAATAACAGGAAACCATCGTTAAGGATAAAACAACTAAAAAGATGCTAATAGCCTTAGAAAAAAAAATGCTGGAAATTTTGGGAAAATATGTTCTGAAAAAAGAACCAAGAGGAAAGAGAAATAATTTCGAGAAAAAATAGTGGACAATATTCCGTAAGCGAAAGAGTGTGGCTGCAAAATTAAAAAAAAAAAGAAATCCATAGAAAACAATTATGGTAAAATGATCAAAGAAAAGTGAGGAAAAGGCCTCCGCCCTTTCCTCACGAATGTAATTCACTTCCATATTAGCCATTGTGTTATTCTACTACAACAAAAAAAAGTTTCAAAACAAGACATCAATTTGAACATTTGTTTTAGTTTTAATATTACTTTTGTAAATTTAATTTAAAATAATTTTCCTATGAGACCGGACTTATGGGACACCCTGTATATATAGATATAGTACAAATGCAACTAAACAACGATTTAATACTAATGTAATGTAATTCTGCAGTTATTATTTCATATAAAATTATTCGCAGATTTCTTTTAAAAAATTTGAAATTACTTTAGTAAAGGTCCAAACTGTTTGGACGCTAGTAAAGGTCCAAACTGTTTGGACGCTTATTGTATACTGTAAAATGATTCGAAAAGTTGTGTCTGAAAAGGATATTTCATCCATTAATTAGTGAAACTGTATAAATGTGGTGTACCATATTTATAAAGTAGAACCAGCATGGCGCTTAGCTTGGATAATTAATATGTTTTCACTCGGACGGTACCCTATAGAAGAAATTTTCCTATTGAAGTACAAAACAGGATTACGTTTTCTGATGTTCAGTCAACCTCATTAAAGTGATTGAGTGAATACCACGTAATAAATAAAGTGACAGGAACAGGAAAGAAAAAAGGAATAGCTGAGTATCCGCAAAATGTCGAAAATCACGATCTTATGCGTGTCAGTTAAGGTCATGTTAAGTTAATTTAAATTATGTCAAGTTAGGTTCAGTTTGGTTAGGTTAGGTTACGCTGTGTTAGATTAAGTTAGTAATTTTCATTGAAAATCTGAAGTGTATGTATGGGCTTGTCACTTTCAGTTGAAATATTGAACAAACTTTTCAGTTTTGTTTGAAATGCATATGAAACGTACAAGATCGATCTGGAATAAGGCCGAATTGCATAAGGTGGAACGTCAACATTATGAAATTCGATTTTGTCCCTGTAACAGACCCAAAGTAAGAAAGAAATTTAATAAGTAAATAAACAGCAAAAATGGGAAGATGGAGATATGCAGAAAGAAACAAAGTCTTGGCTTAGGGGATAAATGCAGAGTTCTCACAGTAAATAATCCTCAAGAGTTACAGGTTACGATTTAATTTGGAGAGAAAGAATAGTTAGCCTTTTGTCTAATTGATGCCACAAGCTACCAAGTCAGAAGAAAAAACCGAAGCCAAATTAAAATTTAGTAAATAAGTGAGAAATTAAAGGGATTGTATGAAATGAATGGTAGGAATGGTATATGCTAAGCCAGCGGTTCTCAAACTTTTTCTTCTTCTGTACCCCTTGAATTCTTTCACGGGATTTTTTGAATTTTCGAGAGAGATAGACGATTTTTACTTTCTTTCCGATCGTGTGACTTTTGGCCGTTTGTTAATCGTATATAAAATTAAAAGGGTTATATTTTCAGGAATCCTTCGCGTACCCCCTAAGATTCTCTCGCGTACTCCTGGGGGTACGCCGTATCCCAGTTTGAGAACCACTGTGCTAAGCGGATAACATCACAGTTTCGGTTGTGAAAGCTTACAGTTCGCAATGAAAAAGCCATGATTTGCTCTTCACTGATTGATGTTGAGAGAGAGAGAGAGAGAGAGAGAGAGAGAGAGAGAGAGAGAGAGTAAACTTTTTGGTTTTGTGAAATGCAAATGTGGTGTGATTTGGTACTTCAAAAAATGTTTCAACTCTATATCAAGAAATTTTGTATTTCGATAAGAAAGGCTACACTGCTCCCGTCGATCAGCAAAGTTAAACGACATTAGCTCTGGATAGCAGTTGGATGGAGGACCGTTCTCTGCGCCATCATGATGTAGCAACTCGTGGTTCGGATCGTATGTAAAACGTTATATGACGTTCGCTGTTACGAAGGAATTTAAACACACCCCAATGCACACACACACACACACATTTCTGTAAGAAAATAAGGATCACTTGAAGATCAAGGCCCCCAGCCTTCTTTAGTTAGGCTTATAAGGCTAACTAACGAAAATATCACGACCTAACCTAACCAATCGTTAGGTCAACTGTACCCCCTTGACGATTGGTTAGGTTAGGTCATGATATTTTCGTTAGTTAGCCTTATAAAGCTAACTAAAAAAGGCTGGG
Organism: Bathynomus jamesi; assembly: GCA_023014485.1. Classification (NCBI taxonomy): domain Eukaryota; kingdom Metazoa; phylum Arthropoda; class Malacostraca; order Isopoda; family Cirolanidae; genus Bathynomus; species Bathynomus jamesi. The sequence continues at coordinate 60,827 of JAJOZX010012514.1, forward strand.
GGTCCTGATCTTCAGGTGATCCGAAAATAATAATAATAATAATAATAATAATTTTTAATAAGAAAGAGTAGATAGAAATAAATAAATTGATTGTTAGTTTAAAAGACAATAATAAATTACTTTAGAAAATGAATGTTAAAACTTAACAAAAAAATTACAATTAGTACGCGTAAAATTTCCCTCCTTTTGAAAAACAAAACAAATGACGAATGTTAAAAAAAAAAAATTTTAAACAAAAATATTAGAAATTGAAAAAGAATACTAAAAATAATAAAATTTATGAAATTGTTTATAAAATATTGCTAATTCTTTTTCGGAACAAAGATGAAATAGTGAGAAAAGAACAGCTGGCAATATAAATTAAGATCTAAAGAATATGATAAAATTGTTTACTCAAGTTAGTCCTTCTTCCGTTTTCTATAGAAATAAGCAAATGTAGAAAAGCCATAACCTCTGGGAGCATGATAAAGACTTAGTTTCACTAACTTAGAAACTTGATTGTTTATTCTAACTTAGAAACAAAGAAGAATGTAAGATTTATGAAACATTTATACTGCGTTTGATACATATTACGAGCATCGCAGGTACGAGGAACCCCAATCCTGGATGAAGAAATACAGTGTAAGCCGTAGGATTAAGTATGAAAACCAACGAACTAAATAAAGCGTTACATTATTACCTACTAAAATAATCATAGTTTATTCCTTAAATAAAAGAGGATTAGTTATCAATTACTTAATAATAATTGGTGGTAACATAATGAGATTATCTTATAATAAGTGAGTTAGGTTAGATTGGGGTAGGTGTGTAAGTTTTGCTAATGAGTGTGTGTGTGTGTGTGTGTGCGTGTGCGTGTGTGTGTGTGCGTGCGTGTGTTGTACTGAGAAGGTGGAATAGCCATACCAGTGAGTGCCCACTTTTTGATTAATAATAATTTTCACTTTATTAATGACTGTAGGGAGGAATTTCTACAATGTTGAGTTATATGTTGTTACCAACTGCATGACATTGTTTGCGATGTCTGTAAACCTTACGCTGGAATGCCCTTAAAATAATGAGCAAGTTGTTTTTTTTTGTGACCAGTGTACCGTACCGATCAAAAGCTACTTCTTCGTTTATTTTCTGCAGAAAATTTGCGAGGGAGTCATGAAATATTTCACTTGGAAGCCCAAGACTTAGACTTACAGTACATAAGAAAATAAAGAGGTTCAGTATTTAATTTCGTTTTCTCGTGTGAAAATTGAAATAGAAAAGGCGAGTTGGTCCTTTGAGAAGCAAAGATTATGTAAAACAAAAGCATAAATAAATAATGATTGCTATTTGGTGGAGTGGATGAAGGGTAGGGATGGACGATATTGGGTTAATGATAAGCGGATTACTCACACCGATGAGAGAATTCGCAGGAAGTCAGTAATATTACTTTTTATTGTTAAAGATGCGAGCACGGGATAATTACTCTTAGTTAATTATTGGATGTAAATTAAAGAAGTGCTCTTGGTTAATTATTATTTAGAGACTAATTAGGAAAATGATTCCAGTCTCTAGTATGACCCAATTTTAGCCTTTTCCTGGTCGAACCTTTCCACCGGCCTCTTCCCAGACTCAACTTATATATCTTATCCATAGTTTATCAGTACAAGTGCTACCATTGTATGTATACAGGCAAAACGAAAAGACCCCTAAAATCTCACATGGATGAACACCTTGGCAAATCAGTTCGAACAAACCAATTACTCAGTAAACCACCTAACTCTCATACGCAACCATGGCACATAACAACAACCACCCAATTTCTCAGTCAAATTTCAGTGTACTCGCGAGTAGGATCCTGATCTTAAACTTGAAATTACGGAATCTTTTTTCGTATATAAATTAAAACCAAGTCTTAATTCTGATGAATTCTCGGTAGAATCGTTATATTTAAGGTAATTTATGAGTTGTTTTATTCTTAATCTTGTAATTTAAACATTTCTATACTTTTTTTCCAACATTCTCTGAAATTTTCAACTTTAAAATTTTTCTTTTATGAAAGTTATTTTAATTTATGTATTTCCATTTTAACTTGACAATTTTAACTTTGCTGTATCAATTAGTTATGAATGTAACTGTAAATGATATGGGTAGATTTGTGCTGCCTAATTTTAGCGAGGAAACGCAAGTTTGTCGTGTATCTTGTTCCTGAAGAATCGTGCGCCTGGTTATGATAAAAACTAGGTGTCTGCATTACAAACCGACGAAAATTGAGCGAAAACAGATATGGATTTGGATATTCTTTGAATTGGGATAACACGGGGAATTATGGTTTTCATTAGTGATGAACTCTGTATATATATACGGAGGCCTCGTCAATTCGTTTATTCCGCATTTGCTTGGCAATGCTGCTGCAAGCTTATATATCATACAATTAATAATTTGTATAATATACAAATTACGTGTATCCTCCGTTAGTTAGCGATTCGTAAGTTAGCGAAGTTTTAATTTAATTATTTTTTTGTAACTTAACGAAAAGACTTCATAAGTTAGCGAGCGCTCATTCTCCACGCAGCCAAATGTCATGGTTTGAGAGTAAACTTAATTTGATGTTTTGCGCAAAGTATTGTTATACACTTATTAATAATTTATTAAAAAAATAAAGGAAAGTATATCTAAGGAAAAATATTTAAAAAAAAAAAAAAAATTGGTTTTGGGCGAAAATTAGGGTCTATTTTGGCCGACGCCGAACGTAACTCAATTTTTTCCATAAGAAAAAATGAGTAACGCCACTAATGTAATATGATCGAGTGAGTCAAGTTTACTTTTAACCCAATTCTCGGAATGACTGTTTGCGTCGTCTTCTGTTCCACCGTCAGGTCTGTAAATAGTAAAGTTTCCAGACGAGATCAAAATTATATTCGTGTATATATAATTCTTTATATAGATGTGAAGCGAAGGCTTCACTGATGCTATATACAGGGTGTTATCAAATTAGGTTTCATAAATTAGTATACATATTCGGGACTTCAAAATGAACAAAAAAGGGAGCTATTGAAGAATAGGGACCTCAGCCTTCTTTAGTTAGGCTTATAAGGCTAACTAACGAAAATCTCACGACCTAACCAATCGTTGGGTTAGGTCATATTTTCGTTAGTTAGCCTTATAAAGCTAACTAAAGAAGGCTGGGGTCCCTATTCTTCAATAGCTCCCAAAAAAGTTCCTATGAGCAATTGTTTCGTCTCGGAGATACATTTGCTTTTTGACCAAGGATGATCCAGTTAAGATGAGTCATTAAAGTTTATCAATCATAGTTGTCTGGTTGTTTAGATAAGATATTTTTCTTTTGGGTTAATATTCGTTTTAATGTTTTGTTCGTTTTCGATAGAAGGAGACATTCTATGACAATTTAACATATAAATTCATATTCAGGACACCTTGAAACCTCAGGGAAACTGATAAAAATCAAGGAAATGTAATAATTATTTTTTATGGAAAAAAAAAAAATTAAAAAATTTAGACGTAAAAAGCAGCCATTATAGGCCATTGACCGAGTATTTAGCTTTTAACGCTGTTAAAATTTTAACGAACGTCGCCCCCTCCAGTTTTATGGGGAGACATCTCGTGGCAAAATTAGGAAACATAGGTCAAAACAACCAATTAAAAATCGTTTTTGTTTCACGTGACCTTATCCGACCAATCAGAGACGTACATTTTGAATCTCTCATAATGCATACTCATTCAAGAATGCTTTTTCAGTCTGGTTTTCATTATGGTGTGCAGAGGTTGTGATTGCCTGGGTTTTTGGTACCTTGGAACGCAGTTCCAAAAAACTACTGTTGTTTGCGGTTCCTCAGAGAGACGCAACAACTCTTGTTCGCCTGATCCAGCAACATATTAGGCCTGGGACTACAATCTATTCCGACGAGTGGCGTGCGTATTCTCAACTTGGAAATCTAGGCTACATTCACCGGACAGTCAACCATTCACAGCGGTTCGTGGAAGACACCGTTCACATTCAAAATATTGAGCGTTGTTGGAAAGACGTGAAAAGCTGGATATTACGGTCTGGCAACAAAACCCAATCAGTTAGGTAGGTTAGGTCAGTTTAGGTTAGGTCAGTTTAGGTTAGGTCAGGTCAGTTTAGGTTAGGTCAGGTCAGTTTAGGTTAGGTCAGTTTAGGTTAGGTCAGGTCAGTTAGTTTAGGTTAGGTCTGTTAGGTCAGGTTTAGGTTAGGTTAGGTCTGAACCAAAACACATTTTTCTGGTGTTTTTTGGTGTGATTTGCTCAAATCTGAACTTCGTTTCTTTGGGAAATGAGCCGTTTTTGAGAAATTTTCAATTTTAAAATTTCTCAAAAACGGCTCATTTCCCAAAGAAACGAAGTTCAGATTTGAACAAATCACACCACAAAACACCAGGAAAATGTGTTTTGGTTCAGAAAGGAGGAAAAGCACTAAAACGAATAATTACCTTCTTTTGTTTTAATAGTATTTTGTCATTTTAGAAACTAAATTTATTTCCTTCATTTCATGTGTCTCACTCGTGTAATATTACAGAGCGTTATGGAGCGGTATTCTTTTGAAGAACTTGCTGATATGCATCTCGTGTTGGGAGAGATGCTAGGCAACACAGCTGCTGCCCAACGCCAGTATGCTGAAAGATATCCTAACGGGTGATTACCATCAAGGCCTACATTTCTTTCAACTGTCCGTCGACTTTTTCTCGTGGTTATTTAAAATCATCTTTATGCAAGAGAAGTTAATAACAGATGAATTGTGGCAACTTGTTTAAGATTCAGAAACGATACGAACCCATGTAGGTGTTTTCGAACGTATGGGGCAAAATTTCCAACGACGCGTTGAAGCATTTACTCTGATGCAGGGAAACCATTATGAGCACTTGTTGTAAATAAACTTTGATAAACCTAATTACTTTCATTTTAATTGGATTGTCTTCGGCTTAAAAGCAATGTATCTTTGAAACGAAGCGATTGTGGATTTATGTTCATAAGAACTTTTGTTCACTTTGACGTCCTGAATATGTATACTAATTTAGGAAACAATTTAATAACTGTGTGTGTATCATGTCAAGCATCTAGCTAAGTGGGTAAGAGAAAGAGTAGAGGTAGATCGGGGTGGGGAAACCAGATCGAGAAAACAGAAGGTCTGCAACAATTCCAGTATTGGAGAGAGGGGGGGGTTCATCCACGGTATGAACTCGCAGTTGTACGCAGTTGCCCACCCCTCGTACCCTAATACCTTTAATTGTGAAAAATATAATTCTTATTTCCTTGTTTAAAAAAAAATCCGAAGCAAATGTATAGTTCCCATTTTTTTTATCGTGGTTTTAATTTTTTTGTTTAACCCTGTATGAACTAAATTTTTTGTTTAACCCTGTATGTGAACAACTGTTACGAATTTAACATTTCATATACACGCGTTTATAACTTAACCGTGGGGAAAAATCTGTCCATATAAGGTTAAATGAAGAAGTGAGATTGAGGATTTAAACAAACATGTAAAAATGTCTGATGATTATAATTATTGACTATTGGGGGGGGGGGGGGTCATTTTAGATTAAGTTTTTTTTTGCATATATTAATAATAATGATGTATAGGGTTGTCTAACCTTTTTCGTAACCTCAAAGGTCATGTGACGGAGAGGACCTACGGCTTTACGTGGAATCGCAACAATCTAAGGGTCGATACATCATCCACGCGCGAAGGACGGACATCCATCCAACTACGAAATATATCCTACGCCACTTAATCTGAATGATATAACGGGAAGCGGTGTTGCAACGTGGTCAAGACGTATTACTTATCTTCCCAAAAATCTTCACTATACATTGATCATAATTACTTTGGCTGCTTATTTTTTCTAACTTCTATGAAAGGATTTTAAACAAAACGCATCCATGAAGCGTAACTAAAAAATATAAAGAATTTGATAGATCCTAAATTCGCAGAATTGCGATTATTTTATATATTATTATATGTACGCTTTATAAATCGGATTTTATTCCCTCTTCAGTACGGAACATCATATTTACCTCGTAACAACGGGAAATTACTTTCTTCCAATGAAGTAAACCGAATTTCAAGCTTTTTCGTAATGTATTTATCGATTTTAAAGAAGGTAATTTGAACTTGTTTTAAGAATTCATATATCTTAATTTATTAGTGTCATTTTTACCCTCTTTCGCTATAATTAAAACAACACCTTTTCTGCAGAATTAGCTATTGCCTCGCCCGTTAATGGCAAGCTTTTTCCTTATTTCCTATGGCTTAGTCCCTAGTTTTAATTCATTATCATTTTCCATTACGGACGCATTAAGATCTGGTCTCAGACCTAAATATAAATACACGCGCCCTTTGAATTTTTCCTCTGACCTCGTATACATGTACGCAGCTTTATCCTGCATGTGCGTATGTAAGCGAATATCGCACGTAACATTTAATATATATAGTGTATATGTATATATAGTATGTGTATATTATATATATTATATATATATTTATATATATAATGTCTGAAATTTGTGCTTACACAGGCGCGTATACATGCTTAGCAATTGCGTGGAGAGGAGCAGTAAAACATTACAAATTCGACTCGAAGCGTAAATACATAGATTGCGCATGCGTAGACTAAATATGAAGCAGAAGCGCTCCTATTTGTGCATTAGGAAAGGAAGTACGAAACCAATTTTCTCAAAGGAAGTCCACTGAAAGGTTCCTATAGTATTTTATCACGCTAGAAAACTCCCTCTTTCCCCCTCGCAAGCCTTTCTTTCCTCATGTTGCTTCCCCTTCTATTATGCTCACCTCGCCTCCCACGTGCGTGTGCAAATATTTGCGTGCGTAAGTAAGTATTTTGCGTGCGCGTGGATGCATTTTCGCTCCTCACTTTGCTCGTCTTAATTGGTAAATTACTTTATTAAAAGGCGTTTTAGTCGTAATTTGACTGCCAAACGTTGTTTCCTATTAATCCTAATAGGATTTCAATCAAGCCAATTTATTACCCTCATTTATGTAATTGCTCAGAACAGAGTTTAACAATAGTTAGTGTGTGTGTGTGTATATATATATATATATATATATATATATACAGGGCGTCCCAAAAAAATGTATACACACTTTAAATAATTATAAAGGCAGTGTTTATTAAAATACATTTCATTTTCAAAATGTAATAGAATCTACAGACATTATTTAATTGTTTTGTCAACGCCTGTTTTCAAACTGACGTCCGTTCTGGTCCAGGCACTGCTGATAACGCGAAGCAATGGAATCGCAAACATCACGAAACATTTCGTTTGGTATTTGTGTGCATTCTCGTTCAATGGCTGCTCTCAATTCAGCGACTGTTGCAGGTTTTATAGCGTAGACTTTGTTTTAAGTATCCCCATAAAAAAAAGTCTAGTGGTGTGAGGTCTGGTGAACGCGGAGGGTATTCTACGAAACCCCTTTGTCCAATCCACATCCACATCGTGCCAAGTACCACTCGCAATACTCCACTCTTCGGTCCGGATCATCTTCATTAATAGCATGGACTAATCTTGGAATGTAACTTTTCCATTGACGCGCTTCAAAATGCGTTGGACAGACGATTCTGAAATTCCTACCTCACGACTCGCTTGCCGCACAGATTTTCTTGGACTTTGGTGATACGTTTCCAGTACTCTTTCTTGCTTTGTGGGGCTTGTAGATGTCCGTGGTCTTCCGGAACGCTTCTTGTGGACATTCTGAACAGTTCCATCGGCTTCAAACTTATCTCTAATTCGAGTGATGGTAAGTCGCGTTGGTGGATCTGTTTGAAACTCCCTCCTAAACTGTCTTTGCACTTCAACTGCGTTTTCACACTTCCAGTAGCATTTTAGAATGAATTTCCTTTGTTCAAAGCTTAGTCTGACTGCCATTATTAATTGTAATGGGTTTAACTTGGAAAGAAAGAAACATCAATTGAGCTATCAGCTGTTAAAGTGTGTGTACATTTTTTTGGGACGCCCTGTATATATACACACACACACTGTATACACACACGATGTATATTGTAACTTGTTTCAGGATTATAGTTTGTTTATTTGCATTTTCGCTACGTCGTGAGTACATCGCATCACCTCTTTCCGTTCGATCAGCGAGGTTAAGCGACGCTGGATCCATTCAGTTGTCGGATTGGTGTCTGTCCTCCGCGTTTAGATCACGCAACGACGCGAGGTTTGAATTTCGTGTAAAGTTGTAGGTTCCCTCCGTTGTATGACGTTTGTCGTTCCGAAGGAAATTAAATATTCCAAACTTTTTTTTTTTTGTATTTACAAAATTTACCAAGTTTTGTACACCTATAAGAAATTAAGACCTCACCTAAAGTGTTTACGTCTTACAGCCTTCGCGTTTCAGTGGAGCCCAACTCGTTATTAAACTCGGGTTAACATTTGAGTTTCCTCCAGATTGGGGAGTATTTACATTGCATCGAAACCTGTTCGAAACTTGTTTGATTTAGCAGGATAGATCATTTCTTGGGTCTTTTCGGTTTGGCGGACTACTGCTGATTTTTACAAAATTTAGCAAATCAATTATTTACCAATTTTATCCTAAGGAAATATAGGTTAGGTTAGGAATTAGACATTCCTTTAGGACGGGTTCTCAAACTTTTTGTCACTTCGTACCCTCTGATTCATCAGACAATCAGCCAGTACCCCCATTCGTAAGAATTCACATAAGATACAGAAATATAAAAAATAAATGCTTTATTAAATGAATAAACAACAAACTACGTGTGTAAATAAAATTAGGGTAGCTATAATTCTTGAATTTTAGTGTGAGGGATGTGCCTGATGTGTGGAAACAGTTTCTCAATGAGCGGAATAAAAGTTTTCAAAATTTTTTAGAATATTCACTTGAATTATGTCGAAATAAATATACAGTATATAGCGTAAATTTTGTCCATTCCTTCTTGTACCCCCAGGAAACCTTAATATGTACCCCAGTTTGAGAACCCCTACCTTAGGATAAAATTTGTAAATAATTGATTTGCTAAACTTTCGTAAAAATCTGTTAACAGCCCGCCAAACAGAAAAGATCCCATTTCCTTTATAAGGTAATTAGTTTTTCCTGCAGCTCAAATCCCTCGTGTCCAATCTGTAGAACAAAAAATCCTGTTGCATTAATGTTTGTGACCTCGAATGAAATTAATTAATTTTTTATTCCGTTTTAGATTATACATATATTTTTTATAAATTTATTGTATAAGTATAAACCATCATTTATGGATGGTGGATTTGGTTCACTTTCAGGATGTCCGCCCTGAGGTTAATCGCTTTTAAGTTTACAGTTAACTGTTCATTGCTTATTATTTAAGTGATTTAATGTAATTTTAATAATTTGAAGCTTACCGATAAGCTTTGATTTCTCTGGTATTTTTTGTAAATTTCCTCAGGTAAATACAGCGTCATTGTTCTTATTGAGACTAGGTTAAATAACATTAAAATCTGCTCACTATTGAAAATTATACATGCATTGTTTTCCATCTTGCACGGGACCATTTCTATATATATGTAAGTAATAATAATGGTTATGAACCCAATAAAAGATTTAGATACAAGTTATATCACAGAAACAAAAGTCCTAACAATAAAGATTAGTAATAAAAACTTCAAGTAATTTATAGGCCACCAAACTCATCAGTGGCTCAGATAATCTGGTGAATAACTTTAATAAATCGAATACTGTAGTTACGAGCGACTTTTAATATCGATTTACAATGATTTTGTTTCTCTCTCTTCTGACTACCTGTCACTCCTTAAATTTAAAGAATTCTTTGCCATCAAAAGTTAACTACTAAGCCTAGAAAGCTTGTCAAATTATTTTGCTCGTATATTGTTGCCACTCCTATACTCGTATCTCTAGCTGCAATAATCGCATAACAGAATCAGTAGTGAAAAATAATAATATTGTAAATTCAGATGTTATACAATTCATGTTGTGTGGTTATTATCCTACATTTACTATATTTAGTTGTATAAGACCGCTTTCTTGGGAAAAATATTGAGTACAGAGTAATATTTTGAGGTGGGCAAAAGGGTCCACGCTGAAGCTATTAATGAAATTAACTTTGGTTTTCAAATCTTATAGAAATCCAAATTATGTCCTCGCTTTTCTGCGATTTTGTTTCCAATATTTGTAATAACTTCGGTTAATATTCAGCTTTGGGGTCCACCAGACTTCACTGATTCGCCAATTTCATCCAACGACCAATCAGGGTGGGCCTTACGTCCGAGTTAGGTTACACTGGGTTAGGTAGTCGTTTTAAGTTGGTTAGACCATGATATTCATCTTTAAACTGTACCGCTAGACTGGGGAGTCACTATTAATGACTGGGTTAGAACTATTTTTCCAATAATACTAGTTTATCTATAAATAGTGTATGATCAGAAAAATAAAACATTTGGTACGATGTTCTACAGGGATCTGTTTTAGCTCCATTACCATTGTACCATTGGTTACAAAAGTCGGAATACAATAGGCCACACCTAATTTACGACCCAGTAGAACCGATTTTACGTTACTGAATATAAGTTATTTCACTCGTAGATGATACAATAGTGTAGTTTCAAAGTGTATTTTCGTAATAGTGTATAAAAGATTTTCAAATATGTGGTATTCATTAAGCAGCGGAGTGGCCTCTTCAATGAAATAAATGCTCGTTCTGTTGAATTAAAAATAATGCAAAATAACCAAATTTCCTCGTGTAATACTTGGCAAAGACTCGTGAAGAACGGATCACAATTTATGTCTGTAACGGTGCCATAGGTAAAAATGCCGTAGGTTAGAATGCCACGGATAATAATGCCGTAGGTTAATGCCGCTAAAGGAATTAAAATTGACTACACTCGAGACTAGGAGGCTAAGGGGTGATCTAATCCAGGTTTTTAAAATTATGAATGGGTTTGATAACGTAAATAGAGAGAGCTTTTTCGAAATATCACAATATATGTAATAGAACTAGAAATAATGGGTGTAAGTTGACAAGTTCGAGACAGCACTTGCCAAAAACTTTTTTATGCATAGAATAGTAAATACCTGGAATAGTTTGCCAGTAGAAGTAATTAGTAGCACGTCTATAAACATGTTTAAAAATCGATTAGACGCATATGTTGATAGATTGGGTATAGTTTAATTAAGGGAGTAAAATTAAGGTTGTTGTGGTTCGGAACCCACGTAAAATTGTAGGTCCCCTCCGCCACCACGGAGGACATGCGCAGTACACAATTACAAACACAGTTAGGTAGACCAGCCATGAGTGGATTCTAGGGTCTTTGTTGGTCTGAAACATTGTAACATTATATTTTATAACTGCTTTTTTTTTACGTTGAGAAGCATAATTTTTGGTCCAACTAATCTATGATAACTATTATTTAATAATCCCAATAAGATCTGAATTATTTATTTTTAATACAGCTGTGAGACAAATAAAACCAAAGTATGAGGACTAAAATTCAATAAAACAAAAATTGTTTAAGCTTGCGTAACCTATTTTTTATAATTATTTTGAAGTTTATTTCATCCCTAGACAGTTTTATTGAATAGTGTATGTAATTTATTTTTATCAGGAATAAATCAACGTCCGAAACTCGGCGATCCCCCGCTTTCCCTCGTGATGAAAAGGGTCTTCGTCGTCTTGTCCAGTTAGAATGAAGGTCTTCATTCCTACAAACTGCTGCTGCTTCTCTCCCAGTTTCAAAACTGTGTCCAATGAAGTTTGACTAAGCACATTAGAACTGCGAGCAGTATCAAAAGAAACCGAAAGATTTTTCCTCTAAATAAGGCAAGTGGAAAGGTTTTCTCCTTTTAACTTTTACGATATATGAGATTCTCGCAATTTATTTATTTACCAATAGACGACCTTAATAATTAAAATGCATTTTCATATATCTAGAATTTAAGATGAGAAGTTACAACCATTTACTAAGTATACTTACTCCCTATTAGCAGGGCCGGCCTTAGCAATTGCGGGGCCCAATTTGGACCATTTTGGTGGGGCCTCCTGGACTTAAGATTATTTCAAATTAGGTATCAGGAATATATGCTATTACGTTGTATTAAAAATTAAAAAATATCTATATTTATTAGCTTATATTTTGACATAAAACGTGTTAAAACAAAACTATACTTATAAAAGTAATCTTTCTTGCTTTCTGTTCTGCAAAATCTTTCAAAATTTTGTTGAAGTTTAAGTTTTTTGCTTCATCACATGAGTTTGACATCTGTTAGCGCAATTTCCAAATCTGCAGCATGTTTTTGTAATTCCTCCTTTGGAATTTGTTGAAATTTACTCAAAAAGCCAAATAAATCAATATGTTTTTTCAACTGCTGAAACCGTGGCTCCAAAGACTGCATTCCTTATTTTTCAAAGCTGGAGGTGGCAACCCTAGTGCGAGGCCCATGTGAGCGCGGGGCCCAATTTGGTCAAATAGGTTCAATTGGCCTAAGGCCGGCCCTGCCTATTAGGATGCAATACGCGCTTCAGGAGCATTGTTAAAAGTGGACGAAGCGCGGGTCTGTAGTTCATTTAAAATTAGTTGTTTAAGAAAATGGGCTACATTGTGGCCAATGTCGTAACACCGCTTCCCACTTGATCAGCGAAGTTAATCGACATTGAGTCTGGATAGTAGTATGGATAGGAGACCGTCCTCCGCGTCCAGATTTTGTAGCGACCCGTGGTTCGAATCCCACGTAAAGCCGTAGGTCCCCTTCGTCATATGACCTCGGATGTTGCGAAGGAGGTTAAAAACAACCTAACATTACAGCTCGTTTAGGAAAACTTAAAGAGTAAATATATATATATTAAAAAGTTGCATTTATGTAGCATAATTTTATACTTTTAACCCTTTAAGGAATGAAGGTATAAATTGCTAACGTTTCACATACAAACATTCATAACTTAACCCTACAAAAAATTCAGGGCTTAAAAGGTTAAGTAGAGAATTTAATTAAAATCTTTCCACTTTTAAGTCTTGCATTTGTCGTGTATTAAAACACACTCGCTCAACAATTCAACATTGTACGGATACAGTACTCGTTCCTCAATATATTATTACCTTAATACGAGTCGTAGCAAATTTTGAGCGTCAGCGATCGTGTAAATTTTATTTAATTTCGTACAGTAAAATATTGGAAGCAATTTAGTTTGCAAAAGAAAGTTAAACGTGGATTCTATTGACCGTAGACTTTTTTTTAGAAAAATTTAATTGGCGTTTTGTTGCGAGCTACGTTGTGCCGGTGTCGTAACACCGCTTCCCGTCCATCAGTGAAATTAAGCGACATTGGGTCTGGAGAGTAGTTGGATGGGAGACCGTCCCTCGGGTCAAATTATGTAGCGATCCGTAGTTCGAATCTCGCGTAAAGTTGTAGGTCTCCTCCGTCACGTGACATTAGATGTTACGGAGAAGGTTAAACAACCCTATAATTACATCTCTAACCTGTCAGTGAGACGGTATTAGGAAATACCGCAGATACAACTCCAACACTTTTATATTTATATAAAATCAATTTTTGGCCTGTACTGATAAAAGCTCGTAAGTTATTTATTTTATGGTTTCAAATATCTAAAATTTAAAAATTTAGCCGCAAAATTCTATTCTATACATAATATTTATCATTATAGCTATATCCCTTAAAATCCCTAATAATTAATATTACATATAGCCGTTATTCCTTACAATTACACTCTATCATATAAGACAAAGCAGTCCTAAAATAATGCTTTTCCATATAACCCTTCGAAACTAGCTATAATTTACTTATGATTTTATAAAAATTGAAATAGCATAAAACCTACTTGCGCTGGAACGACAAAAACCAAATAGTGATAGTCAATATACTTCCATGTATTAATTGGAACAAATTGGCTCACAATGGAGACAGTCAGGTAGTCACAAATGGATATTTTAATTGGATTATTTGTCCTAAATTGCTTTATCCGTTCATATAACAAGGAGAATGAAATGAAAGGGGCTTCCTGATAACTTTCACATCTATTTCTGGTTCGTCATACATCTGGCTTTTAAACTGTTCCCAAATGTAATTATATTTGTCAATATATACGACAATCTATAAATCTGTTCGTTCATTGGTCGTTATTAAATGAGCGGTCGATAAAATTTCAAACTTTAATCGAAAAGCTAAAAGTCGTGTGTGTGTATATATATACAGTAACCCTATCATACCCCTATCCTGGGGTAATAGTATTCCCCCCACTCTATACCGTAATACTGGCACTGTTCTCGCATTTGAATCCAATCTTAAAAATGGTTTTGACTCTCGCGCGTGAATATAATTCACTTCTTTCTCTCTTTCATTTGAACGAAATTAAATAAATAAATGTGAGCCATGTTTTCCTTTCATTTGGAAATGGCAGCCGAGTTTTCTTCCGTCGAAGATAAGACACGTTTTGTCGACATTATAAAATGAGTTCAACTGGAGGACTAAAAATAATAGATGGAATTTCCTACGTGTGCGACTATTACATTACCATAAGGGGAAATTTGCATTTCACACCTTGTTTAAATACAATTTTCTTTATTCAGTTTGTTTTCTATCCCGAGGGAAAAGCGCGCGCGCGCATGAGAGAGAGATAGATATACGTAGATAGAGAGTGAGAGAGAGAGAGAGTATATTCTGTTCGCTTTTCCTTCTCTACAGGCGAGTTATAATGCCATATTTTCATTCTTTGAAAGTTATGTAGAGAACAAGAGTAGAAAAGAGGTATTATTGCCTTTCTCTTCTATTAATATTCGTTATTGAGGGTTACTGTTATTTTCTGAGGGTCGCTTATGAGGGGTTTCATATTCTGAGGGTCCGTTATAAGGGGTTTTATTTTTGAGAGGGTCAGTTATAAAGGGTTCTGTCAGTTATATTCATGTTTAGGAAATAGGTGTATGTATTGTATATTAACACGCATGCCATTGTATTCAATGTAAGTGATTTTCATGTTTTTATTTAATAGGTTAATATATTTGATTTTTTTGTGACACACA
The DNA here is from genome assembly GCA_023014485.1 of Bathynomus jamesi. Taxonomy (NCBI): domain Eukaryota; kingdom Metazoa; phylum Arthropoda; class Malacostraca; order Isopoda; family Cirolanidae; genus Bathynomus; species Bathynomus jamesi. Next base: position 75,833 of record JAJOZX010012514.1, read on the forward strand.
CACACACACACACACACACACACACACACACATATATATATTGCCAATGAAGCTTATGATGATGATGCTCGGATAAAGTGAATGACATAATTTTACAAAATAATTAAATGTTGGTAATACTGGTTCGTGCATTCAGTTTCCGACTCGTTTAAAAAACAAGCAAGAATACAGGTCGTTCATTTTTTAGTTGGTTGAAAGTTATGGCAGGTATAATGTAGGAGTTTACTGAAACATTATAAACAGCGTATTGTCTGTTGCATACTTTTTGTAAAAGGAAATTAGTTTGCAGTTTAGTAAATTCTGCCGTAATTTGAGGTAAGACTTTAGTTTATATGTAATAGATTATTATAATTATAGTATTTTAATTAAGGTATGAAATTAATGAAGGATATCTATTGAAGTCGTATTAGAACTGAAATAAAGTGATTATATATTTAAATTACCGTATTTTACGCCTCATAAGACTCTACAAGTGGTAAGACGCACCCAATATTTAGCAAAGAATATTTAGGAAAAAAATATTTCGAAGATTTATCAGCCTGACAAAAAATATACCCATAACTTTATTAAAAGAACATTAAACAAAACAATAACATACGAGCCCTGAAGTGATTTTTGGAGACGTTTTTCAGGAAAAAAGTAGTCTTATGAGGCGTAAAATACGGTATATTAATGAATCGTTGTCAATTAATTTTGATAACTATATCCCCGACCAAATAAACTTGGAGGGGACATGCTACTGGATTGCGTTTGTCCGTCTGAGTAGTATAGCCGAAAAAGGGTAGAGTGCAAGAATGTTGCAAGTGATTGCGTAATGTTGCAAAGGGGGGTGGGGGTGTTGCAAAAAAATTTGAAAAAAGGAAAGAAACAAAATACCCCAAAGGGCCCTTTGTTGCCGGTTGCAAGGGGCATGCAACTTGGAGGCGGCGTTATCCCCCAAGAGAAAGGAGAGAAAGGAGGAGAGGTGTTCACCTGGCAGGAGCCAAGTGCATATTAAGACTTCAGCCGAGTAGGCGTTATTTTATAGACTCCTAATCAGCCAGCTGGCTTAGAAGGCGTAAATGGCTTGAGTTGCCAGATAGCACCATGTATTCATTTAATTCTAATCGAAGACTGAGTTGCCAGATACCACTTTCTAGCGATACCATTGTATACATTATTATAGACTCCTAATCAGCCAGTTGGCTTAGAAGGCGTAAATGGCTTGAGTTGCCAGATAGCGCCATGTATTCATTTAATTCTAATCGAAGACTGAGTTGCCAGATACCACTTTCTAGCGATACCATTGTATACATTATTATAGACTCCTAATCAGCCAGTTGGCTTAGAAGGCGTAAATGGCTTGAGTTGCCAGATAGCGCCATGTATTCATTTAATTCTAATCGAAGACTGAGTTGCCAGATACCACTTTCTAGCGATACCATTGTATACATTATTATAGACTCCTAATCAGCCAGTTGGCTTAGAAGGCGTAAATGGCTTGAGTTGCCAGATACCACTTTTTAGCGATACCATTGTATACATTATTATATTTCTTAAAAGTTGGTTTAGAATACCGGTAGTAGGTTTAGAAGGCGTAACATGATATAATTAAGTAAAACAACATTGCATCATTCTGTTTATTATAAATATATAGAAAATAAATATACATTTCAATTGAGGAATATGCATATAATCATAACAGTACAGGAAATATATACACACAATTATGGATATATATAAAATAAATATACATTTCAAATAGAAATAAATATACATTTCAATAATAATAGAAATATGCATATAATCATAACAGTACAGGGAAATATCACGCAAAATATATAAATACATTTCAATAATAATAGAAATATGCATAATCATAACAGTACAGGAGAAATATCAAAATATATAAATACATTTCACTTTTTTTTCAAAATACTAAACTCGCTTAATCGAGTTTACAATTACATCATTATTGCTCTGCATTACGCAGTATATGCGGCTTAATAATATTTCACCGCTTAAAGTATAGGGAAACCTGTATTCGATATGAAGGGCTTTCATATCGTTCAGTACTATTTTTGTTCCCACTTTACAACCGGTTGGTAAGTCATCTTTAAATACGTCTAGAATACAATCAAAAGCACGCACAAAGAGTTCATCGTTAGCTACATTATTAAACACAAGTTTATAAACACGCTTTTCCAATCGAGGGTTTATTTCTACCGACTCGAGCTTTTCAATCGTGAACTCACTCAACATAGCGGCAATTGAAATAATCTTCTAAATCGTTACGACAACTGCGCGTTATATAAAGAAATAGTTCTTCAGGGTGAACGGTGTAGGTGAGCTCAGCCTTGTACCGATCAATTGCTTTGTACCAAAGTTCATGGTATTTCAAAGAGTCTAAACTTTTTAAATAAACGTCCAGCACTAGACCATTCTCACCAGCCCTACACTCGGTAAACCCATCGAGCAGAGCGGTGTATGCGTATTCAAGTACTGTATCAAAATAAAGCATATCCGTAACACGCGCGTCTAATATAGGTTTCAGCTTGCGGAATCCGACGATTTCAAACATTCTGTCGAGGATGAAACGGTTTCGCGTAGGAACAAGAGCGTTATTATCAGAAGCATTCTTCCACATCAGCCGTATATCAATGCACGGCCGATCGTTATTTATACACAACGTACATACAACGGCGTATGAGGGTGCGTCACTAATCTGCTCTCTTCTTGTACCTACGTTAGCAGGTATTTTATAACGATCTTCACTCCACTTCTCAACTATCACGAAGATTCTATTCATCTCCTCGACACTTAAATAAACCCGTTTGTTTGTTTGTCTACATTCCGTTTCCAGTACATAGCTAACGGTACCGGATTACGCCTGAACACGCGCAACGATTTCGTCACGGACACATCGTACGAGGCGTTGAGAATGCTGCTCAAAGGAAGTTCCATCGTATTCGAGGAGCGCACGTCCACTCGGTTCAAGCTCTGAGATAACTATGAGCCGTGTGAGGCACGCAGGTAGGCAGGAACGGTTCGACGGGCGGCTGACTCGATGATACGTGAATGGGTTGTTCGTATGATCCGCGAGTCGTACCGAATTGTTGTACATATTTGTTTTTCCGGTACAAGAATTAATTTCATCACTACCAGCCTACGCACCAGACAGTTTACCTCAGGATAAGAACTAGGCACATTTTATGTTTTACTAAACATCTTCACACTCCGGCGCACTATTTGAGAGGAACATATGCTCATATTTTTCCTTTCTGCCCATCAAACGATACTCGTCTCTAAAGTCTGTTAAAAACTCACGCAGGGCACTAGCCACAACCTCACTACGAACCTCATCATGATATACGTTAATATAGTGATAAAAATACTTAAGATTGTCCATGATCACGAGATTCACATTTTCAGTCGTAGGGTATGAGTAATCGACATGGTGTAGCATGACGTAATACCGCTTGTCACACCACCCATCCGCAAGACTCATTATCCATACCTGCTGCTTCTCTTCTGCACGCGTTGTTTCTTTTACTTCACGGTGTATGTGAGACTTTATAAAGTTTAGCTCTGCAGCATACTTCAGCACATCGTCTGTGCAACGAAAGCCTTCAACGGTCTCACCAGAACATCCGTAGAGTATTTGTACATCTTGGAACTTCGCACAATCCAATGTGTTTTTAAAAGAGGCATAGGAGGGAGGAATAGGAAGTTTTTCGGTATCCACCACATCCTGGCACTTTGCTGAATACCATTTCATAAACGTTGTACAAGCAATATTAAAGGTAGCCATTTGAATACACGTCTGATCTTTCTGAATACACGTCTGATCTCTCGGGCTTACTGCAGTCGACTGACCACGCAGGGACTCCCAGATAGTAGCATGACTCACGGTCTTACAGTGGGCGGAGCTTAGAACTTTCACCGCGCACGCGCACAACACACACACACACACACACACGGAGAAAGTGAAACGCTAATTGAAACATGATTTATTTAATAAACGAGATATTCAAGTTATATATATTTACAAATACGATTTAATAAACGAGATATTCAAGTTATATATATATTTACAAATACGTGTAATAAATCAATAGATACGATTATATACAAGACAAATACGTGAGTTAACAATAGAAGCATCAACGTTATGGTATCCAAAGGGTACGGTATCATAGGTACCAGGTAACTGGTAACGTTTCCTATAGGTGTTACGGCACACCTTCGTACCCCTAAGTTCCTTCACGCCCCCCAGCTTCTGCGCCCGAAAATTGTGGGTGCCTACAATTAGTTGGGGAGGTTGTTCGCCCTCATCATCGTCCAAACATACTAGATCCTTCAACGATTCAAAGTTAACAACCCGCCGATTCGCATGGTTGAGCGTAATACCCTTTGCCTTCACGATATATTTCATTTCCTCCCCCACCCTGACCCGTACCCCATAAGTTTTAGGTCCTGTTGAGACAAAAGAGTCGGCGTATGCGTTGTCCCCATACTCATCCTTGATCTCATCAGTGAGCTCGCCGAGGAACTCCCCAATAGCGGGCATGTATTCACCCTCCCTCTCTGTGAATATCACGCTATCTGTATCGGCATACAATACTCTCCGCCCAAGAGAATGCAATAGACCCCAAAGTTTTATACGGGCGTAGGCTGTTGTGAAGCTGGCCACAGGTATGTTTGTAACCCTTGAGGTATCTGTGGCAATTCAGTGTTGTTGTACTTTATTATGTAAGTATTACCTACATTCACGATCTCCATGACCTCTTTATCGGGAGCATTGGCATAATCCCAGACATCGCTATAACTTTGTGCCAAATGAATGTTCCCTTGCCGGTATTCTGCGCAAATTTTCCCCATAGACTGTTTAGACACAACTTTGCACTAAAGCGCTTGCCAGGATTCTTTACAATTTGGACACGATCAAGTTGTATACCTTCGCGGTCGCGGTAACGTTGAATATAGGCAGACTTTTCATCTTCGGTATCAACTCCTCGCGGATACCCTGATGCCTCAACCTTATCCTTCAAAAAGGCGTTTATATATGGTGTGAAAAGGTTGGGTAGCTTCTGAAACCTCCACACCTCATGTATCTTCAGTATTCTATAACCATGGCGTACGGCTAGGGCCAGCTCAGGACTTGTATATACGCCTCTGATCTTACGCTGGTGGGGTATATGGTTACAATCGCCGTTATCCTCTTCCGCGCACTTCACGCACAGGGGAAACATGAGCTTGTCGTCGATAACGACAGGTAAGATGGCATCCATAAATTGCGTGGGGGGAGTACGTCTACGAAAGAGAGCCCAAAGTAACGATCATTCAAATTTTTGAAAATTCATTGATGGAGGGTAGGCTAGGTCCCACCAGTTTCTCAGGAGCGCCCACGGGGTACGGATTGCTCTTCATCACGTATGGGTATAAAGAACAGAAATCGTAGTAATGGAGCTTCACGCCCTCCGTAGGTGGAAAGTATAGTCTGAATGGATTTGTACGTCCTCCAAACAAGCTATCACCACATTTGAGAGGATCCAGCACCATTGAACGCTTGATCGTGTTTATTTCCTCACGGTACACCTCGTCTGTCTCCATCCGTGCATCATATTCATGCTCCCACAAGACTTTGTGAGTGAACTGTGATCCTATAAGTTGATCGCGGGTGCGGGTCCATGCAAGACAGTCGGCAGGAGATCTACCGTGGATATCTCCGGCGATTCCGCACTCAGGACGGGGGCATCCATGCCACCAGCAACCGTTAAAGGAGTACACAGTCTTCACACCAGTGACACGGTTTTCACTTAACCCATCAACCCAAAAAACACGTCCATTAATCTTAATGGGTACTTCACCCGTGTTGCGGGCGTGCTTTATGTATACACCTGTCTGTTGCTGTAGGTGTATGAGCCAGTAAATAGCCTTGTGTCCGTAACTGCGGGGTTGTTTCGGTGAATAATGGCTAAGGTGTCTTTAGGCATGAAGTTATTCTTGAACACCGTAAAACATAATGATGCGATGGTGGTTGCGACTTGCAGTGGATCGCATTTGAAACGGGCTATGTACATCCTTCTAAAGGCCTGGAAACATACTCTAAGCACGCGCACATCATTCACGCAATAACGCTCACATTCATCAGCTATATTATAAGGGTTACTTTCATTAAAACTGTTGTAGTATCGATCAAAGTCTTCACGTTCATCCATACAGTCAAAATAATGTTTGGGGGTGGTGGGCCTACGTAGTTTAAAGTCTCGCTGGTGAGGAAAGTGTAAGGGAAGTATCCTTTGGAAACTTCAGCTGCTACTCCCATCACCTTGGGTAGCTTTGCTAATTTACAAAGTGTAATAATAAAGTATCTTTAAATTGTACATTGCCTCTTATCTGCATCTGTATTAATTTGTTGCCTCTTTTCAATGGATCACCTGTAAATATCTCAGAGGATTCGTGTTCAAGCAACTCCTTATAAAGGAACTGCGTGTCAAACTTTGCCCCGTTATGGGCGAGAATATACACAGTCATTTTTTTGAACTTGTCGGCTAACTTGACAATATAGGATACAAATAGTTTCACAGGACTATCGCGGACATTCGTTCTAAAAACGTTTGTCCGTTTACCACATTTGGGGCACTCGTCACATTCGATACCCATACACTCATCACAGATGGTCTGGCTCACAAGTAAATGTGGAATTACCTCTTTGGTTTCAGCGTTCGTATATGTTTCTATATCGTAGTACACAGTTATACAAGGGTTATTTTTAGGCTTAGCATCTTTCATATAACATACATGCTTTACTCCATCGCCTTATATTCCTCCTGGCATGTAGGACAGTGAATTACGTCACACTTGTGCTTAAATTTTCCCCAATTATCCATTGTGTGAAACATACCACATTCACAGATTCTCATTTTTCCTGCACGTGCCAATTGATTTATGGAAATCAAAACAGCTATTATTGAAAAATGTACGTCTACACACATCACAGTCTCTCTTCTCAGCGTCAACTACACGGCTTTCACATTTGGTGCTTTTACACTGCTCACATACCATGTGACATTCTTTACAATGCCGCACAATATCATCCGCAAACTCGAGGCATCCCTTACACAAATCATGATGTCTCCCATATTTTCGACTTTTGTCATAACTCGCGTAAAGCCACCTTATATTACGGATGGGGAGATACGTTGTCCCTGACAATCCTAAAATAAGTAGGGGTCTTGTACGATCTCTCACACAGCTTTTAAAAACATACACAGTCCTACGACGATCATCCAGCCCAAATACAACTATGCGGACATTAATTTCCTGTTCTACCCTTCTCAGCTCTTCAGGACCCATATTACAGTCAAATTCAAGTTCACAGTCTACAGCTAGTTTACGGGCACGTTCCACGACCGTAGGCAGCCAAATTTTTTGAGCCCGTGTATTTTGTACAGTAAACATGTTAGCCAAGACTACTGCTATAAAGCCGCAACCACGATCGACGACGTTTATATGCCGTCTATAAATAGCTTGAGAATTGAGGTTAAGAGTGTACGGTATGGCACTATGACCGCAACACGGAATACACGGTCAATATTTACCGTTGAAGTTGTCCATATTAAAGGCTATACTAACTTTGGGCGGCTTGCATTATAACGTCCTAATATATATTCTACATCTTCAGCCGCCAAACGTCTAAATGGCACTATCACCAATAATCGTCTCACATCACCGTCATCTGACCGAATCCAAAGGACAGACTCGTCCTGACTTCACGCTCGTCGCGGTTCTGAAGAGCAAACTCTATAATACGCTGTACAACCCGGCGTAGCCCGCGCTCAATTCCATTGCTATACATGGCTCTAGGGTCGACCCGACTCTATACCGATTCTAGTCAAGGCTGTGGTGGGGGCTGCGGATCGCATCAATTCGAGCGTTATAGCATCCCCAACAGAACGGGGGGCGGTGGATGAATTAGGGGGTATATTAGCGGAAGGTGCTGCTGGGGGGCCTGTTGCGATGTAGGGATGGTTGGGGGGCTCTATTATGTAGACTTAACAGAACGGGGGGCGGAGGATGAATAAAGGGTATATTAGCGGGAGGTGCTGCTGGGGGGCTTGTTGCGTAAGAGGTTGAGGGGTTGGGGACCTATTACTGGTGCAACAGGCGCGTATTTCGGGATTTATACCGACGTGGGGTTCTCATACCTCGCTTTGGACGTGCTACCGGTATCGCTGGTGAGGGTTCGTTGGCAGGGGAGGAGATCACAAACTACACTGTCGTCGAGGTCATCCGTAATGTCAATGATGGGATGCTCACCTCATCGTCATTACGGTTCTGTGGGAGAAGAAAGCAAAATATAAGGAACAGCACTCAAAATTTGTATTATTTTGTAAATGACCCACTTAGGAGGTGGACGTGTTAGAAATGAACTCTGTAGAAAAATTCAGATTCACGAGTCCATCCATATGTATTATATCTGGACCTACAGGATGTGGTAAAACTGTGTTTATGCTTAAAATCATTAAAGAAAAGGGAGAGATGTTCTCGAAATTTGTGCATAAAGTTATATGGTGCTATTCGACGTATCAATCAGTGTTCAACGAGTACCAAGATGATATTTTGTTCCACAAAGGCGTATATGACGTTAATTCGTTAAAGGGAAATGAACATACAATCATTGTAATTGACGATCTCATGTTGGAGATGGATAAAAACGTTTGCCGAGACATTTACAGTATTCTCCCACCATCTTAACATAAGCGTGTTTTCATCAATCAGAATCTATTTTTCAAAAATAGATACATGCGCGATGTGTCGTTAAATACGCAATATCTAGTCTTATTCGCGCAACGTAGAGATGTATCAAAATTGGGGTATTAGCCAATCAAATGTTCCCGAATCAGCGTAAGGAGTTTTTGGAAGTTATAAAGAAGCTACAAGCACGCGTTACGGATATTTGCTTTGCGACCTTCATCCGCGAAACACGTTTAGAGTGCTTCTGCGAACGAATATATTTCCAAACGAGCCTGAGACGGTGTATATTCCAGAATGACAAAGAGACTAAAGAAATACCGTGAATTAATAAAAATCTATCATCGACTGCCCCGGGCAATGCAGCAGATGTTTATTAAAAATATGGATGCCGACTTTTTAAAATGCATCTGTGAAATCTGTCTCAACGTTATAAATTGCAATGTATCAATGAAAACCCATCAGAAGGCTCGCCTACGCCGCTACAAGAACATAATACGTGCACTCGCTCGTAAAAGTCAAACTGTAGCGAAGAAAAAACGAATTATTGTACAAACAGGAGGGTCATTTCTCCCCATCTTATTTTCAGTTTTGGGTCCTTTACTGACTAGATTAATATAATGAAGAAAGTGGTAGTGATTCCCCACGAGGTGTACGCTTCACTGCAAAGGAATCCAGACACGGATCTAGATCCCCGTAATAAAAGCAGACTTAAAAGAATGGAAAGCGAATTGCTAGCTCTATTAAACAGTGAAAAAACACCTGATGAGAAAAGAATCTTATACCAAGAAGCTCTGCAGAAATTTCTTCACGAGTACGAAAATTTATAAGAGCCTACAGAGATTCCTGTGGTTATTAGGCACAGCACGGGGGAAGATGGACATGGCGACATAGGGTCTGAGCCCGACGATACAGCTGACCAACCAAAAAGATTAGCCACAAACATATCGAACATGTATTAAAAAAGCACCCTCCACACATACATTGAGGAGTAAAGGCTTAAGTCTTATATCTATGAATGAGGATCCCGCCATACAATGGACCGATACAGGCGAGATCATTGTGGAAGGATCAAAGGTACAGGGATCGAATATCGTAGACATTGTCCATGATCTGGTGAGAAAGTGGTGATAGACCATCACCATCAAGCTGGAAGCATATTAAAGCAAGACTACAACAAATGAATGTCCCTAAAACGTTGATAGGAAATCGAACAGGTTAAAAGACTTGGAACATGCAACGCATTGTGACACAATTGAAGACGCCGTCACCCCCGGCGGTAACACCTTTGAAGAGGAGTAAGAAGAGGTTAAACCAACCCTACCCACGTGCTCTTAAATACGCAAATGGCTAACGTATTAATAAACGCTATTATGACGTTCTAACCCATCCTCTTACGGCGGCATAGATAGACTGTACAGAAGTGTTTACGGAGTAGGAAAAAAAGATGTTGAAAGATTTTTGAGGGAGCAGGACGCTTATACGCTTCATAAGCCTGTGAGAAAAAAGGTTTTAAAACAGCCAAGACAACGGCTTCCTCGATTGACTCTATTTGGCAAGCAGATTTAACAGACATGCAAAGGTATTCTGTGTATAACGATGGTTACCGCTACATTCTATTCATAATAGACGTATTCTCTAGATATCTGTGGCTAGTTCCTCTGAAAAATAAATCACCTGAAACAGTTGCTAAAGCCACCAAAACGCTAATGTTAAAAGAAAACAGGGTTCCTGGCTATTTTTGTACGGATATGGGGAAGGAATTTATAGGCCGTGCTTTTCAGAACATGTTGACAGAGTTTAATATCAGCTATTACACAACCAATTCTTTACATAAGGCTTCTTTAGCTGAAAGAGTTCAGCGCACCATAAAGGAACGCATGCACCGTTATTTTACACATAAAAACACACACAGATTTCTAGACATTCTGGAATCATTGGCATCATCCTACAACCGCACACCATCGCACGATTGGGACAAAACGCTTCAAAATCAATGATTATGTAAGGCTGTCGCGTTCGGGGAATAAATTCGCAAAGGGTTTTGAGCAAGGATGGACACGCGAGATTTTTAAAGTTAGGGCTATGAGACCTAAAGGTGAGATAATGATGTATTACATTGAAGATTTGAATGGGGAAGAAATCTCAGGAGGCTTTTACCGCGAGGAGTTGCAGAAAGTTGCGTTTAATTTAGAAAAAAATGTGTTTAAAATTGAGAAAATTTTAGGAAGCAAAGGTTCAGGAAAGAGAAAAATGTACCTGGGAAATGGCTAGGGTACCAGAAAGCTTCAACACCTATAAAAAGCTGATGCAATAATGAAGCTTAAATAGTATGCAACATGGCTCCTAACCATTTCTACGTCACACTCCCGTCCTCTCGTCCCTGTCTGTACACTCTAACAACACACTAGCCAACTTTGTAACAGAGCTCCACAAGCACATTGAATTGGGTCGTGATTCGTATGAGGTGGGGATATGCGAAATTCAGCTGGACACCATCTTTTTTAAATATTGAACATAAAGGAAACCGTTTTTACGATTCTTAGAGACATTGACGAGTGTGAAAAAAGCTGGGGTAGCTATGGATGAAACATGCGTATCGCTCGGACTAAGGTTGCACGGTATTACAGTACAGAAATAAGACTAGGACCGGGTCAATATGGTTCGGCTGGGATGTTGTGAGAGGCTTAAACGTAAGTTTAAGAAACTCAAACCTTACGAATGATTTAGTATACGAAATCGTAAACAACCCTGCACATACACTAATCCTAAAATCAAAGACTAACAGACGTATTAAGACCATAGAAAGTTCCAAATTATAAACAATGGCCGATATAGCGCAGCCTTCCAAAGAGAGACATTTCACGAGACACAGCATGACTTGTCCAGATTAATGTATCAATTGAAGATGGAGAAAGTGGCTGAAAGTCACCAGACATGTGCATATTTACAGTAATATAGTGGAGCACCAGTTTGTTGGGGATACCCAGGCACGCCTGCTGCGCATTGCTCACATCCCCAACCATAGAGGAAGGAGTTTGAGTATTACATATGACGGGACCCCATTATGTGAATGTCGCAACTAATTTAATAACCAATATCTCAATATATAAGAACGATTGAGGGTGAAAACTTCCCATTCGGTAACGGGAGCTTAACAGTGAAGCTACACTTTCAACGCACTGAGTTATAATGGATAGAAAGCCTTTCACCGTCTATCGGAGGGGTGCGATACCAGCGCGGTAGGGGACTTGGGTCCATTTTTTCATCCATACTACGTACGGCTCTTCCTTTGCTGAAGGGGGTGCCAGATACCTTGGAAGGAAAGCGCTACAATCAGGTATTAATACTGCAGAAGACATATTGGCACGGGGCTAATCATAAAGAGGCTTAAAAAAACATTTAAAGCGTACACGGGACGAAATCATCAAAGATGCAAGAGAAAATGCGTGGTGGCGGGAAGAAGCGGGCTGCCCGGAAGAAGAGGGGTCACGTGGTATTAAACGTAAAAGGCTATCAAAAAAGAAGTGCTGTAAGCGAATGAAACCTATGGTTGACCACTTTTTGACTGGATATAAGCTAAGGACATTGATCTCATGAATCATAGTTTGTTTACCACTTGTCGAGAGAGGAGTCACTATTTCGCCATGGCACGCTTCATCCACCCATGTAGTTCACAATGCTGTAAATCGGAGCTGTCCCTTTTTGAGCTACCTCCAACCCAAGTTTCTATGAACACAGTGACTTTATACAATTAACCCTTTAAACACAATTAGTTCCCCGAGTGCACCTATAGAATTCGTGATACCAGCTCAGGTCCTTACTTTTTGATCCAAGCTGTGTGCACATGTACGCTAAGCTACGTATAGCCCATTCTGATGGAACGGTCTGCGATGACAAAATGATGTATACCTGAAAACAAACTTTTGCACTCCATATTCCAACCAGTGTGACGTATATTTAAATCAGACCAACATATCGGCAGGCACGGGGTACTATCATCTACGAAGCCTATCTGGAAAATGTCCTCAACTTTTCCAAAGAAGCGAAGGCTACCTTTTAAGTGCGGAGGGATATTATCAAACTAAAGATGAAAATAGTATAAGGACAAATTTTAAAAATTTTAAAAGAAAATATACGAGTGTTTTGGACGGTTGCACACAGATTTCACTTTCCAGGAGAAGTTGCTTGTGAACGGGGTGGATATGAAAATAAAGCTCACCCGCACGAGTCCTGAGATCTGCTTAAATCTGGATGCGGATCAAGAAGAGGGTGCAAAGGCCCGTTGTGGTTCACATTATGGACACATACCTCCGCGTACGGCGAGTGAAATTAAGTTCCACCAAAACAACTAGAAATTGAGAAAAATTTACTAAACGCTACAGTGAAATATCCTATTAACAGAGTGCAGATCAAACTATATACGGTTCCTGCAGGGTGGCATCGAAGCAGATAGAAAACATGCCCTGGGAAATTTCCTAAAAGGATATTAATCGGCATGCAGGACCACGCTTCGGTGAATGGAAAAATATAAAAAGAGTGCCTTTAAATTCGAGAATTTCGGACTTAAAAATATAACTCTATACATTAATGGCACTGCTTTGGGTGGAACAATGGGTACGGACTATTCATCAGACGCTGTGTTACCTCTTTGTGCCAGAGCTATAGTAATCTGACCCATATTGCAGGTGATTGTGATGAGCTTGGTAATGGGGTAACGCAGGAAGAATTCATTGATCAATTTAACCTTTATCCGTTTGACATTACACCGACTTATCTGCTAGCGTAAATACCCATTTAACCCCACCAGCAGAGGCGGAAACATCTCAGTGCGGCTGGAATTCGCCAAGCCTATAGACGTCCTCTATTAGTGTATAGTATATCTCGAATCGCAAGCCCTAATAGAAAGTAGATAGATTTAGGAGCGTTATCACTGACTTTTAAAATGGATGTAATACACTTCAGAAAGTAATGGAGCGTGTCACACGTTCCAAATTATCGGCGTGTTTGCGAAGAATGAAACATTGAAGTTTGCCAAGTACGCGAGAATGCGGTAGTCTTATTGTGAACACAGATGTCATCGGTAATGAAGGGATTCACTGGATCGCTGTCTATTTTAAAAATAGACAGCGCCTGTACTATTTTGATTCACTCGGTACTCAACCCTGGAGTGACCCTATTATTGTAAAATTTCGCTCAGTTACATATTCCCGAAGTTGATGGAACCCATTCGCATACAAGATATTTTACTAATGTTTGCGGAATGTACTGCGTCTCATTTATCATGCATATGTCAAGTGATAAAGAATTTATACATTTTTAAATTTATTTGACCGTGTCACACTCGCCGAAACGATGAAATGGTATGCAGACAGATAAAAATCCGTTTTCAATTGTACGTACTCGTTGTATATTATAATGTTTTGTTCGTATATTTGTAACGATATATTCTGTAGTTGTTTATTGTACTGATTTCTTTCATTTAATAAATTTATGAAAATATATTGTGTCTTCTTATCCCAAAAGATCGAAAAACACTTACATTATTCGTGTGAAATTGTTGACTGATCAGTATATTTCCGTATTCGAGATTCTTCAAAAGATTGTATAACACGTGTCAAATCCTCATCGGACCTTAAAGGAATAATGTTCATTCTTTTAAAACATATACAGAGTATACAGACAGATCCCCATTATGTGAAGATATTTTGGTTCGAGGAATAACGTTGATTGCCATAAAAAATTTCGATTTTAGCAATGGGGATAACCAAATAAACATTGATTGCCATAAAAAAATTTTGGCGAGTATCTATTTGACGAGATACTACAACTCCATATATATATAAAAACGAATTATAGACACTTACATTCTATGGTAGTCCCTTGCGTCGGGTTGTAAGGAGCGTCACTGCAAATATCTTCTACGGTTTGAGTTGGAAATAATTCGCCACTGTCAATCGCATTGAAAAGATAATTGCGGTTAATGCTGCAGTATCACTTTCTTCATACAATTCCGGGGACGTACAGGTCCATGGTGGTGGATGTGTGACATTGCTGACTGTTCAGTATATCCTCCGTATTCCGAGATTCTTCAAAAGATTGTATAAACGTGTCAAATCCTCATCGGACCTTAAAGGAATAATGTTCATTCTTTTTAAAACATATACAGAGTATACAGACAGATCCCCATTATGTGAAGATATTCTTTGGTTCGAGGAATAACATTGATTGCCATAAAAAAAATTCGATTTAGCATAATGGGGATAAGAGGGTAAAACCAAATAACATTGATTGACATAAATTTTTTTGGCGAGTATCTATTTGACGAGATACAACAACTCATCCATATATATAAAATCGAATTATAGACACTTACATTTCTATGGTAGTCCCTTGCGTCGGGTGTAAGAGAGCGTCACTGCAAATATCTTCTACGGTTTGCGTTGGGAATAATTCATCACGGTCAATCGCGTTAAAAAGACTAATTGTCGTTAATGCTGCAGCGTCACTTTCTTCATACAAGTCTGGGAGACGTACAGGTCCATGGTGGAGGGAATGATTATTCACTGACGCGAAAATAGCTACTGTTACTCCCAACTGAAAAATAGCCCCTTTATATGCACAATCGCCAAGCTCCGCCCCAAAAGACCAGATGTTCGTAGTGATTGGCTGCCGGTTTGTAGCTGGGTGGAGCTATGACGTGTACCAATCCGCTATAACGGGATCGGACGAGTAATATATATATATATAAAATCGTGTTTCTTGTGAATAAATTATAGACACTTACATTTCTATGGTAGTCCCTTATATTATATTTTTACTTAAGTTATTTCCAATTCGGCGAGAAATTACACTAGGGTACAACGAAACTATTTTGGTGTTTCTTATAGAACTTTTGATGCTGATTCAGGTTTCAGAATTTTCTATCCCCCATATTTTTCGAGAAGAATCATAATAATCGTTGTATATTTGTCAACCCTATATATATATATATATATATATATATAATATATATATATATATATATATATAAACACAGATGGAGTCGATGTAGACAATGCAGGTCCTAATTATCTCGATGAAATAGTGAGCAATCGACGAGATGTAAATCTGAATCCACGTTAAACTGTGGGTCTAAGGCGGCGTGAAAACCTTTCCAATTCGGCACAAACTCTGCCATTTTAAGGATGGTTTAACTGCAGCACTATAAATGTTATAGTTTAAATGAAGAGCTAACTAAACACTGCATAAATAAACACTAAAATAAAATTAAATGTTATAATATGAAAAATAAATAATATAATAATATATATATATATTTACATATACCTATCATAAGATGTTTAAAAGAATGTATATATATTATAGTAAACTTATGTCAAGATAAACTAGTTATCCATAAAAACCTAATTGGTTTTCTATAATTCTGTTTTCTATGGTTGGCTGAATTATGTGTAGGCTAACTACGTTATTTGTTTCGTCGGATTGTGTTTTGGCTAATTTCAAGTTTAATGAAGTTCAAGTTAGTTATATTTGATTCTAATCGTTAAACACTATATACATATATTGTAAAACACTATATACATCTATACATCTATAGTGAAACACTATATATATCTATTTATCTATCTTAAAAAATTATAAAATATTTATCGTTTAATTTTGCTCATGTTGCTTGCAAAGTAAATACATTTCAAACTTGTTTTAAATAAAGAAAAAATAAATTAATATATATATATATATATATATATATATATATATATATATATATATATATATATATATATATACCTATCATAAGATGTTTAAAAGACTGTATATATATAATTATAGTAAACTTGTCAAGATAAACTAGTTATCCATAAAAACCTAATTGGTTTTCTATAATTCTGTTTGCTATGGTTGGCTGAATTATGTGTAGACTAACTACGTTATTTGTTTCGTCGGATTGTGTTTTGGCTAATTTCAAGTTTTAAATGAGTTGTTTCGTAAATTTTCGTTATTCGTGACTTAAATATTTATAATAAAAATTAAGTGTGTAAAAATTATTTATTTAATAAACAGAATTTAATTGGATTAACTACCGTCATATATATTGTGGTACATTATTTAAATGGATGATTAATATATGGTTTTTGCTATCTGGGACACATGGCGCTATCTGGCAACTGAATACATTGCGCTATCTGGCAACTCAGCCAGAATAGAGGTTTATAAAAGACCGAGAGACGACTGACGGAGTCATTCAAGCTCGGCTCCCAGCCGAGCAAGGACCTCTGGTCCTTCTCTTTCTGGCCCTTTGGTAAAACCTCTTAGAGGCCTCTTAGGTTAGGTAAACGAAAATAACTTCGGGGAGAACTCCGCCTCCAAGTTGCATGCCTTGCAATCAAAGGCCACTACTCTCTCTCTCTCTCTATCTCTCTCCTGCAGGTGTCTCTCTCTCTCTCTCTCTCCTTCAGGTGTCTCTCTCTCTCTCTCTCTCTCTCTCTCTCTCCTCAGGTGTCTCTCTCTCCTTCAGGTGTACCCCCTCCCCCTTGGCTCAGCCAACTGGCTGATTCAGCCAACTGGCTGATTAGGAGCCTATAAAACAACGCCTACTCGGCTGAAGTTTTAATATGCACTTGGCTCCTGCCAGGTGAACACCTCTCCTCCTTTCTCTCCTCTTTTCTCTCCTTTCTGGCCATTTGGGGAAATAGCTTGGGGGAGAACTCCGCCTCCAAGTTGCATGCCCCTTGCAACCGGCAACAAAGGGCCCTTTGGGTATTTTTTTTTCTTTTTTTCTTTTTTGCAACCCCCACCCCCCTTGCAACAACCCCCACCCCTTTGCAACATTACGTAATCACTTGCAACATTCTTGCACTCTCCCCTTTTGCGGCTATACTACTCGTCTGTTCGTCCATTCGTAACACTTTCGTGTCCGGGCTATAACTTTTGAACCGCCCGGTACAAATTGATGAAACTTCACACACATATAGATCATCACAAGAATAGTATCATGGGCAATCGGGTTCCCGGACCAAAAGTCAGCGTCACAGATAGAGGTCAAAGGCCAAATGGAGGTCCATACTATAACCTTTAACCCATTTTCACACGCCATATGGTTAATTATAAAATGATGTGTTCTGAGCATGACTCGTGTCCGTGCATCAAAGATAAAGGTCTAAATCAGTGGTGCACAAACTCTCTTGATGTGAGGGCCAAGCGAAGAAAATAACTAAATGTATTAGCCTACTTACTTTCCATCTAAGCATCTAAGTCATAAATTGGGTCACTTTTATATTATAACTTTTTCATTGAATTGAAAAGACCCGTGGGGCCACTGAAAAGACCCGTGGGGGACACATTTGGCCCGCGGGCCAGGGCTTGTGCATCACTGGTCTAAATAGAGGTCAGAGTCAAATTGGAGTACATGCCATAACTTTTGAACTACTAAACATGAAATGATGAAACTTCATACGCGTATGGATCATCACAACACGATGTGTCATGAGCAAGAATCAGATCCCTTCATCAGAAGTCAAGGTCACAAAGAGGTCGAAGGTCAAACGGAGCTTTTTCATATTCGCGCCATAACTGTTGAGCGCTCAGCATAAATTGATGAAACTTCATATACATATATACTGTACAAGACTGTGTCGCGAACAAGAATCAGTTTCTTGCACCAAAGATAGGTCAAGGTCACCAATATAGGAGGGGATCTCGATGTCGTACAGATCAATTTTTTCGAAAATGAATGTCATTACCTCCTTTTGATGCAGTTCATTTGACTCTACTGTATGTTACTGATGGCACGAGAAATCTTGGTTTGTAATTGTAGTGTGTGTGTGTGTGTGTGTGTTGTGTGTGTGTGTGTGCCACGTACAATATAATGAGCTATGTCGTGTATGTCGTGGCCACCTTGCTACACAACTTCCCGTTAGATCAGCGAGATAAGCGTGGTTCGTATCCCACTCAAAGCTATAGGTTTCTTTCGTCACGTGACAATTATCTGACCTATATCGGTATTTTAATCGTATATACTGCGTTTCTAAACTTGCCCTAATTCCCACACCCTTGAGGAAAGTTCTTTTGAGAAAATCTACACTTAAATTATTAATAATTCACTGTACATTTTATTTTTGAATACCCTGTATATTGCATTAGGTTTAATCATTAAATATTAACCTAACTTTTGAAGGGGTTTGTATTGTACTTTAAAATTTAATAGCTATTTATTTCACGCATGCATTTCACGTTTACGTATTTACGACTGACTTTTGCAAGGAATTGTTAGTGTATTTAAATGTATACAATATTTTAACCATTTCGTTCAATATTTTATTTTCCGAATTCAGTCGAAGACTGTTTGTTGTTCATTTTCAGTTTATTAATGTAAAGTGAATTTAAGTTAATTTAATGCGGGAAAGAAACATCCAGTTAAGATTGGTTTCTTAACAAAATGGATTAAACGAACCTAATTTAAGTTAATGCGATCGAACCTAACCAAGCTAAATGTAAGCTGACCGAACCTAACCAAGCTAAACGTAAGTTGACCGAACCTAAACAAGCCTAATTAGCCCACAGGACATTGTCAACAGTGTGTCCCCCCGACGCAATGATATACACCCGACCGACAACGGTTACGTAACCTTGCATTAAAGCTATACGAGTATACCGTTTTCAGCGCGCGCGCGCGCACTAATATATATATAGCTAAAAGTTACGTTCGCCCCTATTCGGTGCTATCATTGTATCACTTTCCTCCTACACTGATAATAGCTACTATGTTAATGATGATGATTTTTTCGATTTAATTTAGGTTAAATTAGGTTAACCTAACATAAAATAAAGCAAAACACTGGGTGTGTAAACTCCTGTGGTGGTATGAAGTAGTAATAATTTGATTTAGAGTTTTTTAATTAAAATCCTAAGGCGAGTGAAATTTGAAAAATAATCATTATACATGATAAAAGAGCGCATTCTCTAAACTTTTTAATGGAACTCCTCCCTACCTTAACGCAAGCGTAAGTGATTAAAAATTTTAAAAAGTAAGACATCACATGTAGGAGCTAATATAACTTAAATGAGCACCAAAGAAAATGTAGGAGGAATTCGGCGATTTAGGTATATACTGTGTGTGTGTGTGTGTGTGTGGGTGTGTGTGTGTGTGTGTGAAATACTGTAGGAATTCATGTTTTAGGAAGTATAAGCTTGTATGGAAAATAGCATACGATGAATAAAATTAAATTCAAGCAAAAAGAAATGTAAAATTTATAAAATTTACACAATTTTTCCAACTTCATACGTAACAAAACAGAAAACATGATTGTAACAGTTTCTTCATTCTTGGCGTAACATTATTGCCATATAATTTTTCGTTATGAATTTTAGTTTAGAATTCTGTCGTTTACACTTTATAACATGACCCAGTTTCGCATTAAAAGTGTGAAAGAACTCAACCCCTTATAAGTAGAACAAATATGCTTACTGCGAGAACGTGTGACCCTTATTCTTCCAGCTTCATTCATGAAGGGGGAGGTTGAAAGTTGAATTGAAATAATGAAGTCGCATACATTACAATAAAATTTTACATCCGTAATTTCATTCTTGAATGATGATGGTAATTGTATGTGTTTAAAACTTTTTTTTTAAAGTCAGTCAAATAACTATTTTTTTATATTTTCTCTTTGTAAAAGAAGTTACAGACAGTAAGGTTAAAATTAAGAATTACTGTATTTGGTCTGAAATATTTGTATTTTAGTTTTCTCTAGATGTATGCTATTCCATACAACACTATCTGTAGTAACATTTTGAAATTTGCCAACCTCGTCTTCCACCAATGTTTGATGCAAATCCCATTGTCGTTTCATTAGTTTTACCTTGTTCATCCACTAACCTTTCTCTTGGACATTTGCCACTTAAAGACTGTTGCAAGAATCATTCTTACTAAATTGCTTGGGAAACCTCTTCAGTGTCATTCCCATGATTTTTCTTGTGGCACATAATTGAAAACGTAAATCGATCATCGGGAACGCAAGTTTGTTTCGCTGGTGCTTCTATGGACAATTTTCTTCTGTAATATCGTGTCCAAATGGATATTAAAAACATGCCAAGTGACATACTAAGTCCTGTCCTAGCTAAGTGCCCAATTGGTCAGGTTTTATGAAATTGTCCTGTCCCATGACAAAATTACCCCATTGTCAAGATTGCCGGAGTATCATATTTGCTAAGAGTATAGTTATCTGAATATACTACACCATATTGATATTATGTTGCTCATTAATGGATGAGTTACCCTTTTCAACCAGAACTGGGCAGTTCTTTCAATAGGTTAATACACAAGTGGTTAAATGGTTTACAAAGAATGGGAAGAAGAGAAACGAGAAATTAGAAGAAGTGGGAAACGGAAGAGGAAAAGAGGAAAGGAAACGGGAGTGGAGAAGAGAAAAGATGTCCAGGCTTAATCAAGCGTTCTCAGTTGGATGTCTGGGATTAACCCGACCTGCTCAATTGGGAAAGCAAGCTCTTGTAGGTTTTTGGATTCAGACCCTAGAATGAGGCCAGCAGGTCCCCTAAAGTGACAACAGATGACAACGACGAGATGCCGACACCTTCTGCAAGATGAAAGAGAAAAATTCACACTTCCTACGAGACCACACGTTAATGAACAGAGAGGAAGGAAAGTTGAACGCGGGTTAGTACTTAGCGTTTTTGCCAACCTCTAACTCCTATCCGATTGGTTGATGCACAGGGAGAAGGGGATAGATTCTATAATAATCAAGAAAAACGAAAAAAATAAAAGTTGAAGTGAAGGAACACGAGAGAGCAAGCGAAGAAGAGAAATGAGAGCGTGAGAGAAAATATGCCCGGACTCAACGAGGCGTGCCCTACTAGATTACTGTATATGAGGCTTGTTCAATACACGGCCCGCGAGCCAGAGTCCAGCCCGCCAAAGATTTGTATGAGGCCCGGCTAGCGGATACTGAAAATTCATTCCCTAATGTCATATTTTATTTCAATAAAATTTAATTTTAAAATAAAATTTTATCTAAAATGTGCACACTGGCCATCGGTGTGGGTCATTAATTGAAATATGGCCCTTCATGAAAAAAGGTTGTACACACCTGCTCTAGATGAAAGCGAGCTTCTGCTCTATGTAGGTTTGGAGATCCTAAGCACGGGACCTACTAACCCAAGGAAGCGGCCAGCAGACCCCTTAAAAACATGGGAAATAGATGCCATCGACGGAACGCCAACACCTCCCGCAGGATGAGGGAGAGAAACTCGCCCACTTCTACGAGACCATGTGCCAGAAAAAGAAAGAAAAGAAACCGAGAAGGGAGGGCAAAAGGCAAAGCGTCGATTTTTCTTTAACTTACCGATGTCTTCATTCCTCCCAGTTATCGACTCGGTTGGCTAATACATAAAAGGCGTCCTAGCTGTGAAGTAATTTCAAAACTTTAAAAAAAAAACTACGAATTATTATACAAAACACAATAGTTGAAGAATTACACGACATTAGTACATTAAATTATTATTTGATTAAGTTAATTGGTTAATTTTAAGGTTTTAATATTAAGTACTTTTTTGTGGCCAAATATCTTGCCCTAATACCTTGATATTATGGGCAGGTCAAAATCAATGACACTCTTAACTAACCTTAGCGTAGCCGAACTGATCATTCTCTAACCTAATCTATCGCAACAACTTAACCATATAGAAGGGTGTCAATAACTTTGACCCGTTAATAATTGTGGGCATTCCCAAATTAACCGATTAGACTACTAATAATGCAGAAGTGGAAATATTTCATTATCGTATGAAATGATACCTTCGATTCAAGAAAAAAGTTTCTTCAAATCTGGAATTTTCTTTTCAAGAATTCTTGTTTTTGAGCTTTTGGAGTGTACAGTAGAGGCATGAAAATTAAAATTCAGTAATTACGTTCGTTTTATATTTTGTATTTTTCTCTTATGCCGTTAAAAATTGTCATCACTGATTTTTTACATACATATGTTGTTTATATATAAATGTGTACGAGTCGCAGGATGGTATTTGAAGTTCATTTCTATACCCATATTACGTAACCATACTACTTCAAAAAGAAATTTTCCATACTTTTACCTATACCTATGCCCAGTGATGCGACTTTTTTTTAAACGTTGACCTCCGTTTGTTTTTGTTTTTTTAATATAAATCTAAAAGTGATCAAATCTTGATAATGTAAAAAACCAAAAAATTTTTTGACGAACATACTGTACTTTAACTATCTCATACTACTAAGTACTTTACTAATAGTAAAAGCTAAATACAGTAATTACTATTGTATATTGTGTGTATGTACAGTATGTCATAGCACCAATTTGAGCGGCCGATTAAGATGGCTGCTCACAGTTTAAATAGATGCGTCATTTTGAGTGTACTTTAAGTGAAGTTTAATTAAAGCTGAAGCGTGTACTTTCAGCGTGTTTTTATAATCCATAATGGTGTCTGGCGAGCGCAAACTTTCAGCGTTTACCATTAGTCAAAAACAAGAAATCGTAAAATACTAAAACTTGCATCCAAAAGTCAACTATCAAACAATTGCCACCTATTTCAGCAATGTATGGGGTTGTAAGGTCAAGCGTCGAACTGTGGGCGACATCATTCAACAGAGGGAGAAGTGGATTGGGGTGGACCTTTCTGCTGAGCCGAATTAATAATAACCTTTATTAATAATAATAAAATAAATAATTTTTTCAATTTACAATGACATGAATAATTGTGAAGCTCGACTATTTATTTTATTTAATTTGGCCCTTAAGCTTTAGGCTTTACTGGGCTCTTATTAAAAATAAGCAGCTAGTTATAAATTTATAATAATAAATAAATAAGTAAATAAGATTATTAATAGCTAAAACATGTATTACAATATTAAACAATATCAATGGACAATATTAAACAATATTAGTGGACATTAATCCTAGATTTTTGTTAGTATGCCATTATTAATTGGGATTTCAACTTGGTTTTAAACAAATTTACATTCACAATATTTTTTATATCGGCATGCAAGTCATTCCATAGTTTCAATCCAATGAAAATGGGTAGTTTTTGAGATGAAGACAATCTAAATTGAAGTATAACAAGCTTTGATTTATTTCTGGTCTGATACGAGTGGATTTCTTGATGAGTTATAAAATATCTATTTACCCATTGCAAATTAATGATTTTGTTCTTACACTCGTAAATAAAAATAAAATGTGCCAGTTTGGTTATATCGTTGAGCTTCAGTAGGTTTAGCTCTTTAAATAATGCACTAGAGCGATCAAGGAAATCAGCATCAGATAATAAATAACCTTATTGCTCGTTTTTGGATGACAAAGATACCATTTAATGCGTTGTTAGCGGAGTTTCCCCAAACAAAGGTGCAGTATGGTATATAAGGAAGAACAAGAGGATGATAAAGAGTCAATAAAACTTGTTTAGGGACTACATTTCTAAGTTTAAACATTATAGCAACGCTCCTTGAAATCTTTTTCGCGATATAATTTACATGATCACTCCATTGCAAATTCTTATCTAGCATTACACCAAGAAATTTTGTTACAGTACACTCCTTTATGGCGATTTCATTAACATTAAGTTCATCAAGATATATATTTCTTTTATTAGTAAAAATCATGAAATTTGTTTTACTGGTATTTAGGAAGAATTTATTGGTGGTCAACCATTTCATTACTGATGAATTCTGAATGAAATATATTCTTAGCTGTATTAACATCTTTGCAAGAAAAAGAGACAGTTGTATCATCCGCAAACATTATGAAGTTCAGTATATCAGATGAACGTGGAAGGTCATTTATATATAATTAAAATAACAGTGGACCCAGAACTGAGCCCTGTGGCACACCATGTTTGACAAGCGCTTTAGTTGAGCAAACCTTATTTACTGATACAAAATTATATCTATTGGACAAATAACTTTTAAACCAATCACTGATTGCTCCTCTAAAGCCGTAACAATATAATTTATTAAGTAGAATATTATGGTCTATTACATCAAACGCCTTACTCAAATCTATAAATATCGATATCATTATTTCTTTGTTCTCCTTAGCTATATTTACATTTTCCATAAGATTTAAAATAGCCATTTCCGTTGTTTTATTATTACGGAAGCCATATTGATTTGGAGATGATAAATTGTAGGATTCTAAATATCGCTGCATTCTACTTTACAATTTTTTTCAAAAACTTTGCTGAACACAGATAATGAACACACCGGCCTGTAATTTGTTGCTAGTGTAGGATCACCCCTTTTAAAAAGGGGTGTTATACAACCAGTTTTTAGCATTGATGGGAATATTCCTTTGGAAATACTTTCATTGATAATTTTAGCCAAAGTTACAGATAACTTATCTTTAACAAGTCTCAATATAGGTACAGAAATGTTATGAATGTTATTTTTTGTATTTTTTAATTTACCAATAATATTCTGGACCTAGTAGAGGTAGCAGGAACAAAAGAAAATGAATTTAGTGGGCTGGGTGGCATATATGCTAGAGGTGAGTGATCATTATTTATTAATTGTGCGCGAAACTTATCCGCTATTGAAGTAAAGTGTGCATTTAAAGAGTCTGCAATAGCAGTATCATCAGTAATTTCTTTATTATCAACATTTAATTTCTCTATTGAATTTTTCTTAATTTGTTTTCCGAGAAGATTGTTTATGGTTGTCCAAGTGTTTTTCATGTCTCCTTTATGTTTGGAAAATTGATTGTTATAATAGTTATATTTTGCAATTTTTATTAATTTAGTTAGTTTGTTTCTGTATTGAGTATATTGTATTTTAGGAATTTTGCTCTGCAATTGCAATTTGAATAATTTCTGTTCTTTATTGAAGTGATAATTCCTGGAGTGATCCATGGATTTGCGACACTTTTGGGCGAAAATTTTTTTTTCCTTAAAGGAAAGCAAATATTAAAAATATGGAATAAGGTGTTATAGAAGAACTGAAACATATTATGATCTGGGTCATTTAAACGTTCGTCACAGTCAAGTCGAGTATTTTCTACAGCCCCAATAAATTTTCTTTTGTTAACCTCTGAGAATATTCTGTAATCAATAGTAGTTTTGTCCGCAGCCTGAACAATGTTATTGAATATAGCGTAAGTAGGAAAATGATCACTGATGTTAGTGGTTATAATTCCAGAACTTACGAGGACATTGCTATTTACAAATATATTATCAATCGTAGATTCTGTTATTCGATTGCCATAGCTGCAGACTCGAGCGGGTTTGGTAATAGAATGACTAAGATAGAAAGAATTCATTAAGTTTAAAAATTTATGAGAGATTGATTGCTTCAGATTGCAAATTGATGTTGAAGTCTCCCGCAACTATGGCATTCGATTTATGAAAGTTGCATAACATGTTATCTAAGTGAATTAAAAAGCTATTGATATTAGTATTAGGGTGGTCTATATATTGCATGGACAGAATATACATTACTTTTGTCTTTTATATTCACAATCAGGTTTTCATTGTCACTATTACATAGAGAAAATACTTCGTTAGAGTCGTAAGTTTGATGCACATACATAGAGATAACCCCACCAATCTGACCATCTCTTACAGTATGATAAGCAACGTAATTATCTATATTATATAGGTTTTTAATATTACTATTTAACCAGGTTTCCGTGAGAATTATAACACTAAATTTGACTGTAGAAGTTTTCAAAAGGGCCAATAAGTAGTTATAGTTCCTAGGTATAAGCTTCGAATGTTTAGATTTAGCACTGAAAGATTTTTATAAATATCTTTTTGTAATACAAAGGCATTAAACTCGTCTATCGATGAGACCATGCAATTGCCTACACCAGATTCCTGTTCTAAATTCTCTAAACTGGATACAGAATTTTTTGGTAATGAATTGAAATGATTAATATCGGCACATATACTATATGTGTCTTTATCGATGAAAGCCATTTAACAGTAGTTCTCAAACAATTTCACTAAATACAAAATACGGGAATAAGGGGTTACCGCCCATTTGAGCCGAGAATGGGAAAGTCAACTGTTGAGATTGTATGCGGAGTTATTCGCAGGCCTCCTGTGTGCCGACTGTCGGCTGGCGTTTTCGTAGTTCTCATAGTTTCGAATGCTTCTTCACTAACAAGGTGAACTCCTTTGACCGAAGTGTTCCGCGGTGGAGTCGTCTCTCTTTCTTTAATAATTCACTAATCAACAGCCAAAATGTATCTTCGATGAAACCATCATTTCTTTAGTAATTCGACGTCGCTGAATCCGAAAATGACCTTCATTTTGCATGATTGGTTCGCGTTTAGAAGATACACGGGTGCCCTGTTTTCATTATTTCCCCAATTGAAATGAATATATCATTGAAGCATAACATATGGCAACACTGTAGAATGTGCTCGTTTGGCAACCTCGTTGTCTGGCGCCATCTTGAGTACATCGTAAATTCCTTTAGCTCAGTTCTAGAGTGACGCTTGTTGTGGTGACACGTTATTTCACATTTTGACATAGTGCTTTTGTAGTGTTTCCTCGTAATTTGCACCTGTGGTTACTTCATGACATATAGAGTGTAGTGCGTGTTAAAGCGTAATCTTGCTATCAATTTCTCATTGACGTTATAAGCAAAATGCCACGTAAATGCGTTAATGACTCAAATAACTTTTGCTATATTTGCGGCAAAGTAACATTAAAATCGCAAAAGAAGACGTTAACACCTGCCATCAAGAAAGCGTACCACCTTTATTTAAGTGCAAATTAGGAGATCAGGACAAAACGTGGGCGCCGCATATATGCTGCATTACATGTGCAACTACATTACTTGAGTGGTACAATGGGAAACCGAGGTCACTGGGCTTCGGCATCCCCGTCGTGGAGGGAACAAAGTAACCACGTGGATGACTGTTTATTCTGCATGGTTCCGCCATTACGTGGAATTAGTAAGAAGAAAAATGGACCCTCAAGTATCCTAATGTTCCATTCGACCTGTGCCCCATAACGAAGACATACCTGTGCCCAATCCTCCTACCTCCTCAGACACCCTCGATTTGGATGACGAAGAGCATCCTGTAACGAGTACAGATGAAGACATTGCACATCCCACAACATCACAAGATACCGACTTTGTGCCGTGAACTGTCTACAGAACCGCATAAAATCACCCAACACGAACTGAATGACCTCATCAGAGATTTGGACTTACCGAAGTCTAAGGCAGAATTGCTCGCCTCACGCCTT
Organism: Bathynomus jamesi; assembly: GCA_023014485.1. NCBI lineage: Eukaryota > Metazoa > Arthropoda > Malacostraca > Isopoda > Cirolanidae > Bathynomus > Bathynomus jamesi. The sequence continues at coordinate 103,805 of JAJOZX010012514.1, forward strand.
CAACAGTGGCATCTTCTTCATGATGATGTCCAAATATCCATGTACCGCACTAGGCAATCCACGTTGGAGACTTTGTTCATCAAACATGGTGACTTCGTGGTGTGTACAGATGTTATTGGTTTAATGAATGCTCTAAATATAACATACAGAGATGACGAATGGAGGTTGTTCATTGATGCCTCTAAGCTAAGCCTTAAGGCTGTACTACTTCATAACAAAAACGAAAAAGCTGCCATTCCAATTGGATATTCTGTCCACATGAAGGAGACATATGAAAATATGCAATATCTGCTTCACCACATAAACTACAACGCTCACAAATGGAGCATATGTGGTGATTTGAAAGTGGTCGGCATGTTACTTGGTCTCCAGCAGGGTTACACGAAGTACTGCTGCTTGCTTTGCGAGTGGGACAGCCGTGCTAGGTCACAGCATTATGAAAGGAAGGAATGGCCTCTAAGAGAACGTTTAGTGCCAGGTGTGAAAAACGTTTCGTGCGAGCCATTAGTAGAGCCAAGCAAAATACTTCTACCACCGTTACATATTAAGTTAGGGCTTATGAAAAATTTTGTGAAGGCACTCAATAAGGATGGAAAGGCATTTAAGTATCTTTTCCAGAAGTTCCCTCGACTCAGTGAGGCAAAATCAAGGAAGGCATATTTGTTGGTCCTCATATACGAAATCTGATGAAAGATGAACATTTCGAGACACTTTTGGAGGGCGCAGAAAAAGAAGCTTGGGCTCGTCGTTAGTTAGTGTCGCAAAATTTCTTGGAAACAACAGAGCTCCAAATGCAGATGAATTGGTGGATAATATGTTGAAGGCGTACCAAAGAATGGGATGTAACATGTCTCTAAAAATTCATTTCCTCCATTCCCATTTCGACTTTTTTCCCGGCAAACCTTGGTGAAGTAAGTGACGAACATGGGGAACGTTTCATCAGCAGATTCAGCTCTTGAGAAACGTTACCAGGGCAAGTGGAATTCATCTATGCTGGCTGATTTCTGCTGGTCAGTAATAAGAGACATTACACAGTCAGAGTACAAGAGACAGGCCAAGAGGAAACGACATTGAAGTGAGTGTGCTCCTTAAAATACATATATGTTGTGGGATAAATTTTTATCAGTACTTACACAATAATTACCATGATATCTTAAAAACGCGAACTAATTAAACAATTTCACTATCATTTTCAAATTCAGCATGCAAAAATACATAAGAATCGGCTACTTTCATTAAGATACAAAAAATTCCTTAAAATTTGTTGACCAGTGTAATTAACTTCGCTCCAAGGAAGTAGGCAACTTTTCCGAGTCTCCTCGCTTCTATGAGTTTAGGGAGCTTTTCTTTACGAATTTTACGTGTTTCCTCACATACGTCGTCATTGACCAAGATTTTTTATCCTTTCAGCTTTCTTCTGTTTTTTAGTATTAAATCTCCGAGAGTTTCATCCTCACATATTACTTTTATAGCTGAAGTGGTCGTCTTAGATTCAGCCATGTCATTAACTCTAGAATTTGCTTTTTGTGGCGGAATGTTTTTTTTAATCTAAAAGCACTTTTGATCTTAATATTCCCCAAATTCAGTCTATCTTTTATTATGTCCTCCACCTTTTTCTTCGTTTCGCCGTTTGTTTCTCTATTCGTTTCAGATACCCCCATTATGATTAAGTTATTTGCACGTGAATTATCGTCTAGGCCTTTTAATTTATTCCTAATTGAATCGTGCTCGTTTATCATCTCCATGCTACGATTATTTTTAGTAAGCGAGTTTAGACTAGAGTTGAGATCGTTTATCTCGTCGTGTGCATACTGAATGCTCTTTTCGAGCTCCATATTTCTATATTCCAGTTTTGCATTGTCCCTCTTTAACAATTCGTTATGATGTTGTACAACTTTTATTACTGCCTCAAGGTCTTTGATTACACTATTACTTTTGTGCACTAAGTCAAAGAGGGAATTATACTTATTTGCTAGATCTTTCATTTCTAATTTCAGGGCGTTTACCTGACCTTTGGAAGCCATTATGCGCACTTTATGGGGTAAAGATTCACTCGTTCGTACGTTTAAAGGTCTCGTTCGGTTGTTTGTTTGTATACCCGTTACTTCAAGGTCACTGCTTGCCGTAGGACTATAAAGGCAGTGCTGGATATCGCTAGAAAATTTTGAAGATATATTTTATGTAATATTACTAGTTAAGTATTGCAGTTTATTTGATGAAATTGTAGCTGCGTAATCTTGGCACATTCACAAATTTTAGTGGAGAAGTAACACAATGGTTCACTGACTTTGAACACTGTTAATTTTGATAGGAAGAAGGAGCACGAAACTGACGAGCGTCACCGGCACAAAACCTGACGGCACCCTCATACCCTTTCATACCTGATTTTCGTTTACTTTTCATGCCACAAAAAACTTATATCTCCAGAATTACTAAAATCTCATAAAATTTTATGGTCTCATTTGCGCCCATACGGCATGAAAGGGTTAAAAATAACATTCTTCTTATTTAAATGGCTGGTTACACGGGTTTAAACAGCCATAGACTGTGTGGGGAAAGTGTTGGTATCGACGAACCACTCATTAGTGACAGCCAAAAGCGAGCGGCTGCCGTAATAAAAGATTACGCACTGAAAGAGGTCTTCAGTATGGATGAAACTGGCGTCTTCTACCGCATGATTCCTGACAGGCATGAATGACTTTACTGTTATTAATGCAGTGGTTAAATGATCTCGACAAAAAATGAAACGACAACAACGCCACATCTGTTGATCTTGGATAATGCCCCTGGTCACATCCTTTCAGACAGCCTCTCCAATGTGAAAGTTCATTTGTTCCCACCCACCACCACCAGTCACCTTCACTCGATAGATGCTGGTATCATGCAGAATTTCAAGTCAATTCTTTTGCCGACAACAACCTTGTCGTGGGCCAAATGGATGCAGAAGGCTCTTACAAGGTTTTTGTTAGTGATGCCATCCGTTTCATCAGAAAAGCTTGAGACGCCGTCACCCCAGCAACCATCTTACACTGCTGGCAGCACACATGACTTATCCCTTGCGATGTTTATTGTCCTCCCACACCTGAGGATGATCCTGATGGCGACATTCCCCTTGCGTAATTAGTTCGACAGGTCACCACTGTGTTCAACATAACGATGCAGAAGCGCTTGCTGACACGAGTGATGATAACATTTTGTATGTTGAGGTGGCGTTATAAAGAGTGAGCACTATAAGGGGTTCCAAAAAACCTTAGCCCCCCCCCATTTGCAGCTTACATGTTTACTTATATCGAAATAGTTTTTAGTGATTATAAAAATATATAAAATTCTTTATTTATTGCAGGTATTAAAATTACTCTAGCTGATAAAGTGATAATATAATGACTTCTCAATTAATTGGTGATTCGGAGAGGCAATGTGTGATAGATCGCATACGAGCAATAACATTTCGGGAAGCTCGTGATGCTGGAGCCATCTTTATAACACGTTCATGGGTTGCCAAAAAGTTGCGAAGAAGTGAGGACTTCGTCAAAAGAAATTGGAATAAAACTTTGGATGAATGTGAAATGGATACAACCAAATCTGGGCGCCCAAATTTGCCACACTCTCAGGAAACAAAGGACATCATTGAAAGCGGTACGCGTAAGGGGAAAAAAAGCTGTGCTAAACTTTCTAGAGAGATCGAAGTGTTAAGAGGAAAGATCGTTAGTGGTGAGATCATTCGACTGTACCGTCATAGGCAAGGTTTAAAGCCATGGCATGAACTTCCAAAGCCAAGAAAAACTCAACTTAACATCGATGACAGAATGTGGTTTGCCCATTATCTTGAAGATTGGGATGTGGATGATTTCATGCATTTAGCTGTCTTCGATGAATTTTTTGTTTACGTAACACGTCGGCCTAACTATCAAAATGATCGAGTGTGGGCCACAACACCAGATGAAATCGATGACAATGAACATTATCGCGAATTATTAAAAAGTCCAGACTGTGTTAGTGTGTTTGTTTTGTTCACTGCAAAGAAGCTCATGTGGGTGCTGAAGCCAAATGGTCAGAGTTTGGATGGACAGTATTTTCGTGATATTATTCTATCCCAGCATGTCATTCCTTTTCTAAGAAACCCAAACAATGTTATGGATGTCGATCAGGTCACACTTCTGCACGATAAGGCCCCCTGCTTTAAGGCATTAGCCACTCAACAGTTGTTGCGGAACCATGAGATCGATTTCTTTGCAAATGAAGAATGGCCAGGAAATTCTCCTGACCTGAACGTCTGTGAACACATTGGATCAGTTATAAAGGACAAGGTTGAATGTCTCTTGTTTCAAAGAACCTGCAGCAAATCGATTTTCGAAGGATACAATGATGCAACACATTGAAACTGTTTTAGCAAATTTGCGTAACGATCAAGATCTATTCACGTCACTTTTGGCAAGCTACCCAAAGCGAATTCAGGCTGTCTTGGAAACGAATGGCGGGAACACCAAGTTTTAATTGTTTCTCATTAAATGCAGGATTAAATTATCTTTTGTAAGGTATGTTTAGTTTTACTGTACCTCTAATGGTTTAGGCCATTGGCGGGGGGGGTGCTAAGGTTTATTGGAGCCCCGTACATACATACATACATACATACATACATACATACATATCATAAACGCCAAAAAATAGCAATCATAATTATTATTAAAAAAATATATTTAGACCAATTTGCACAAGATAAGATGGATATTTTCTTAGTTAATTATTAATGGGGATTCAATATATGGTATTATTTTAACTGGGTGCGACTGGGTGAAATAACCACTATTAACCAATAATTTTTTTAAAAACAGTATATTTGCTGTGTTTTCACACTTGAGAAAAATAGTAAAAAATCTATCTGTAATTAAAAAAAACCGCAGTTTTGAGCGGAGTAGCAAATATTTCTCTCGCTCAGTCGCCTGTTATGATTGGTTGCCTCGCGTAAAGTGGGTAGGGCTAATGTGTCTCTCCCTCAGTCGCCCATTAGGGTCCGATCTATCAAGATGAACGGCGTTAAAAATCGCGAAGTGATCACAAGCCCTACCCGGAGAGGTAGGGAGCCGAAGGCGAGGCTTGTAATACAAAAATGAAAGGTCATTAAAACTGTCAACAATAAATCTTATCCATCGTCTTATTAATATATATATATATATATATATATATGTTAAACACAAACCGTGTTTAACATATAATGTTCTCAGGGAACCATTCTGAGTTTGTGTATATATATATATATATATATATATATATTATATATATATTATATATATATATATATATATATATAAATATAAATATAAACACAATTACCTATCATGAAAAAACAGTGAATAGTTTTGTCGCTCTTTCGCAGACATCGCTGTCGTGAACACGCCTCAGTTGTTGAAGTTCTATTGCCCTTATGTGTATGGGTTAGGTTAGGTAACTGTCATACCTAAAATAATGTTACCGGTGGCCACTATACTCTATATTCACAGTAGCATTGGGTCAGCGTGATGCATTACATCATATAGTCTCTAAACCTTAGATACTTTTATCTTTTAAAGTGGTGATCTGTAAAGTTCATTAAAACAAGAAATGCTAACAACCTTGGAAGAAAAAACGCTGAGAATTTTAGAAAAAAAATATGCTCCGAAATCAGAGCCAAAAGGAAAGAGGAGCTGGCTAGAGAGGCAGAAGAGAAGACTTTTCTGCAAAAGAAAGAGAGTGGAGGCGAAGTTAGGCAACTGCGGAGATAATGACAGGAAAGCAATAAAAGAAAAACTAGTGTGTATCGATAGGGAAATACAAGCCCTAATTAAGGACCATACAGAAAGGGAAGAGGAAAAGGCGGTAAAAACAATAAAGGAAAATCCAAAATACTTCTATAGCTATGCAAAAAGGAAAACAAAACGCGCGCCGCTATTGGGCCCTTAAGGACGAGAAATAATGAACTAACCGACGATCCAAAAGAAATATCTGATACATTGAGAGCTCAATATGAATCAGTTTTCAGTACCCCAAAAAGTGACAAAGCGATACCTGACATAAATGCATTCTTTGAAGAGGAATTGCAAGGAGAGTATATAACAGACTTTGATTTTACACCAGAAGATGTAGCGAGAGCTATGGGACAAATGAAACCACATTCAGCTGCAGGTCCGTACAATTGGAAAGCATTATTGATTAAAAACTGTAAAAATGAAATAGCTACACCTTTGTACTGGATATGGAGAAGATCCCTAGACACTGGGGAAATACCGAGCATCTTGAAAAGAGGAAACATTGTCCCTATATACAGTATAAAGGAGGGGACAGATCTCAAGCAAAAAACTATAGACCAGTGTCATTGACGTCCCATCTCATCAAAGTATTTGAAAAAATAGTTAGAGAGACAATTTATGACTTCCTGGAGACGAGGGAAAGATTCAACGAAAATCAGCATGGATTCCGATCAAGTAGATCATGCTATCACAACTAATAGAACACTACAACAATATCCTAGATGCATGGAAGGCAATGACAACTACGATGTTATATACACA